>JAOCNB020272098.1:0-16181 GCA_026546465.2 Palythoa caribaeorum
AACTATATTTATTCAATTTAAAAGCAAATGCAAAAGAACAAAAACAGCGAAAAGTGAAAGCCAAAAGGAGAAAAGCGACGTGGGTGAACGTGCTCGCGATAAGTGTGAAAAAGCAAAAAAAAAACTAGCAAGTAAAAGGAGAACGCGGTATGCTTCTAAGATAATAAAAACGTTTTAAGCTTAGTCAGAAAAGAGGTCATGCTATGGAACCAAAGAGGAATCATACTTGTTTATTACAACTCTTGGTTAAATATTGAAAGTTCTTTCTTGGCAAACAAATGGACGACATTAACGCACACATGTTATACGGTATCAAAAAGGAAGTTTTCTAAGAATGAAATTCGTAAAAACTGATTTTTTATAAGCAGGTACATATTATGCTTTGTGTTTTCATTTTCGGTCAATATTGCGCATCAGCGACCAATCGTGATCCATTGGGGAAACAAGAAAGCCTGGTGATCCATACGCCGTTTGAGGTGACTCAACACCCAGAACTGGAACTGTTGCATCTGGTGTTTTTCCATACTCGTGATACTCGTCTTCCTCCTACAAAATGTCACACTTATGACTGTTATGTTCATTTAATTCTTACCAACTAAAAACGAAAATTCGGCCATGCAGTAAGGATAGTGTTGGATAATCAGCTTATATATACACATTTATATTTCTGCGGAGAAAAGCTTTTTGACAATATATATTATAGAGGGATAATAGTTCGAAGATAAGTAGTCAAAAAGTTCTTTCTCCGCAGAAATATAAATGTGTAATACACACATGTTGAAGTGATACACGCTTTTTTTATAGGAACCAGTAAATTTCGCCGAGCCGCATTGTTCTTAATTTTTTTGCGACTCAATTTGTTCTTAAATTGTTCCTATTTCTGTGAGCGGTTTTTATTGAAGAAAAAAACCCCAAGGTAATGGAAAATGAAACGCCTTACGCCACACATGTATTGTACGGCTGAATTTAGAGGCAAACTAACTTCATTGTTTGTTGAGCAGTCTTTACAGTGAATATTTTTATGTTTTATGATGTATCGCTAAGTTTTAGTCAATCAGTTTCTACCAGAAAAACATTCCTAGCTATCAAGCCTCAGCCTGAGCTTTTTCTAAAATTGTTCTTAAATTTTGGCAAATTTGAGCCTCGTTGTTCTTATAAAGATGTTCTTATAAACAAAACGGGTGTCAGTACTAACACATTTTTTCGCTTACATCCGTTTTCATTGCTGCGCGGCGCGTTTTAAATTTCTTTTCAATTTGACTTTGGACTGCCGTCGATCAAAACATTTTGTTAAGGTGTACCCGAAGCTTTTTTTGCTCTATTTTTAGAGGGGGCTTATACGTGGCACACGAAATCCTGGGTCTACTGCATAGTCGAAAATTTCTACGTCACTATCAAGCCACTCGATATAATCTTACAACTACTGGATCCCTTTTTTATCTATCAATTATAACGATTGGTTTCAACGAAACGTTACATGAAAAGGGGACAACCACGTGATAAAAATTTTACATTAAATTATGTCGTAAAAACAAAACATAGTAATACGTACGTCACTCTCCAAATGTTCAGTTTCCTGTTCCGCCTCGTCCTCTGTACCCAAGCCATCCCACTGCTGATACAGCGGGTTCACGTACTTAGACGACCTAAAAAATTAACGTAAAAAAATTCACGTGAAATAGTGAACTGCATGCAAGATGGGTCTCCGAGATTATTCTAACAGATGACTTCAAACTGATCAGTTGTATGAGCTAATGACTTATCTCGGAAACTTTAACGCAAATCAAAACAAAAGTGAAAATGACAGCACGCTTTGGCAAGACTACGCCGAGCTTCCTTCATTTTCCGAACATTTTAGAATTTTAAAAAAATGTCAAAGCAAACTGAATTGCCTTATTTATGAAATGTTTTATATCAAAGAACTAAAACCATCATTGAACAAACAGTGCGACTCTGTTCGCGCTAAACCTTTTACAGAGATTTTACTGTTTTTGTACAGTTTTATTGTTTTATATCTTTTAAAAGAACTATCATTTTTTATTGTTCTAACCTATGATATATTTTAGATAATAGCGTTTATAGTTTCATTGTTTAGAATTTTAGCATATTTTAGCCGCCCGGTATCTATTCTAATTTGTATGCCTTTTTTACTTCACTTGAAAATGACCGTGATTTTTTATCGTTTACATTCTTAACAAAGCAATGCTATTATATGTTAATAATCACATTGATGTATCAGTGAAAACAAAATATGAACAAGCTACTAGAACAGCAGGTAGCGCAGTGAACGTCTTTACGGCATCTAGTTTCCCGAACAGTTACATAACATTTTCGATAGTTCCCGAAAACTGTCATTCTGGCAAAGTAACAAGAATTACTGAGCTACCTGTGGTAAGCCCAGTCATAAAATGAGTTTGTTTTTCCTCTGAGGTTGTAGTGGTTGTCGTTGACCAGAGAAATGTTCCTCCGCGTTTAACTTAATTAAATACTATATTAAATATAATTTCAATATGAAAATGAAGGAAGTTCGGGGTAGTTTTACCAAAACATGCCGTCATGAAAAGAAACAGAAAACGGTTTTCAACTTAGTTTATTTACTGAATAATTCGTACCTATGAAATGTTTGAGGATTTGAGAAGAATGATTTGGTTTTCATGCTTCTTTTCCATTTCGCATATTTTTCCCGTTCTGTCGGCAGATACGAAGATTTTTTTGGTCTGGAACTCGTTCGAACCGTTCTTAAATTTATTGTTCTCAGTCATTCTATTTTTATTGTTTTCAGTCTTCTTCGAAGCTTTTCAGTTCTTTAATTTGAGGCGGGCATTTCTTGCTTTTGAATCCGTATTTCTCCGTTTTTGGTCACTGTACTCATAGCCACGCTGCTACTTCTCGATATTTAGACAGACGCTCTTAAGAACGTTCAGCTTTTCTTAGTCCTAACACAGACCAACCCTGTTGAAAGTATATGATGTATTTACTTACCTTTTCAGGAGATAGGGATCGAACGGGAAGAAAGAATCCAACTGGTTGATGAAGGTCAAATGTGACACAGCCCGATTAGAGCCTGACGAAGCAGTTGCTACAGGAACGAGGCATCTGTTGTTTCGCTCAATTATTGTGTAGCAAAACACAATCTCGTAAATTCTAAAAATGGGAAGCGACAAAACAAGTTGTTGAACTTTTTAGTAAAAGAATAAAATGGTAATCTAAGGAACTGTAAGGCGAAGAGACAAACTGACGGATATAATGGCCCAACTTAAAAATAAGTTTCTTTAAACTTTCCTTTTTAGGTAGCTGAATTCAAGCTACTGAGTTATCACAATCGCTTTATCAAAACTGAATCAAAGCTGATCAAATTTAAGACTATAAAAGTTTGGAACATGTTTTTAACACCAGTTAACCATTTAGTGTTGGGAGTATTGTACTAACAACTAGTTAACCAGTATATACTAGTAGTGAGAAAATTAAAAACAAAAATCAACTTGCCTTGTAACTGTCGCAAACATTTTTACCGCAGCCGGTAGACAAACCTAAACGAGACATGTTGCGGTAGTCAGAACATATACTTAGAAAATCCAAATGTGTTTTAATTTTGGAAAATGGGAAATTTTCTTAAGCTCCATGAAAAAACGGACGCATTATTGTTGGGCTCAAGATGTTGCTTCTGCTTGCATTGCTTGTTGGCACTTGTTGCGACTTGTTGAATATTGTTGAGTATAGTTCAAAACCATCAAACTTTAGGCGCCACAAGTCCCAACATTTCTTTTGTTTTGTGTCCGGCGAAGCGTATCGCCTACATGTTACGACATTGTGCATGGAACTCACAACAGTGTTGGCCTCTCGCACGTCTCTGCGCATTGCAGAATTTCTTCTCTAGAATGCTTTGCTTGTTTAGACTTATCTCTAAAAATGTTGGGAATTGTTGCGTTCGTTTGCATGCACCACGCAACAATTGCCAACAACTCCCAACATTGTTTGTTTAACCCTTTCAGCCCAGAGCAATTTATCAACATCTAACTTCTCCTTACGTAACTCATAACAAAACCATATAATCACTAATGAGAAATAAGAAATTGATCAAGTGGAATAAACTGTGGAAGTTGAAAATCCAACTTCTCCCAAACTGCTTATAAAAAAAGTATGAAGCTCAGT
The DNA here is from genome assembly GCA_026546465.2 of Palythoa caribaeorum. Taxonomy (NCBI): domain Eukaryota; kingdom Metazoa; phylum Cnidaria; class Anthozoa; order Zoantharia; family Sphenopidae; genus Palythoa; species Palythoa caribaeorum. The sequence continues at coordinate 4,153 of JAOCNB020272098.1, forward strand.
TGGGAGAATTTACAAACACGTCATTTGTCGTGCTTGGGGCTTAAAGGGTTAAACCAAGTAAACCAAAGTAGTCTTTCTGTGCAGAAAGTTCATTTTGGGATAACATATTTCACATTACTTCAAGGAAGAACAAGGCAGAATTTTATTGTCCAAGGGTGTGTAGGCTTGAGGTTTGTTGTGGATGGCATTGATAAACATTTCAAAAATGTGAGCGGAAGTCAGGTCATCAAAACATCAGTCAATGTCATTCACAACATTCCTCAGGACAACACACGCATGGAAAATCAAACTCCACCATGCTATGATATGGTTCCTGGATCAAACCATTTACAAAAAAATATTTATCAAATACAAAAATGATGGCAGGTTAATATTGCAGACATCTCTGGTAGCCAATGAAATCAATAGGCCATTTTCAAATTATGCTCCAATACTTGCAAACAAAATAATCAAGTCGAAGTGAGTTTCTCAAAAATACAGTAATTGTATCAGAAATGTTGAGCACCTGTGCTTGACTTACAATCTTTGATTGTGAGCAATGAAGTGTAAATCAGAAATGATCTGTTAGAATCAATAGAAATACTACAATTTTAATCTTAAATCTTAGACAAAAAATTTCACATAAAAAATACAAGTTTGAATCTCTTGATCTAATAAATTTTAAGATTAGTTAAGTTTGCTAATGTTATATTTTTAAAGAAAAACATTACTCCTTAATTTCCTTAATTTTTGTCAATGCAGTAGTCAGTAGCTTAGCTGATGAGGAGTGGTTTTCTTTCTTCTGTAGATTGTGCAATGAGCATTTGTCGAATCTTGCTTAATTTTCTGTTTCGTATGGTGACTTTAATCAAGAAAATGCAAGCCACTAGAACAAGCAAACCTCCAATGCAAACAAGCCCAAATTCTACAATGTGGGCAATGGTAAATGGTTGCAAAACTTTTTCCTTTAGCAACTTTCCATTAGAGGAATCAATTTTTGCTGTTTCGTTAATATAAATTATAGGCAAAAATAACTTTGGAATTTCTTTTGTTTGTGAGAGGTGTTTTACCGGCTGCATAAGAGCATTTATCTGCAAGCGCTTTGCAGTATGGATAGGAAGACCGGTGTGTGGTTCCACCTTCAAAAATGTTGCATGTTCCTCTGGGTTGGGTGATAATCCACCAACTGCTTCAACAAGAGTATGGTCTCCTAGATAGAAATGTGGTGCTGAAACAAACACAGGTAAACTAATTGGCGAGTCCTGGCAGACACTTACATCGAGAATTCCACTGGGATAGCAACGATGTGGACAAAATGCTTTATTATTTCCATTAAGGGTTCCATTCAGGAAGAGTTTTGGTGGAGTGGTAAATTTAAGGGTACTGATGTCTTCCACTTTAACTGATGAATCATACGTTAAATAAAGAGACCTGCAAAGATTTGTAACAAATACATACACAGTGTCCTGCAGTGACAATGTACCAGGGGCAAACTGTGTCCCATCCGTGCCATTGATCATATTACCATAGGATGTATTCCAAACACCAACATTTGACTTTCCCTTCCACTCTATCCACACTTCAAGCTGTGAAATACTATGAGCACCAGTGTACACTTTTACCCGGCCACTCAATGTGTTATTTTGTTGAAGAGCTATGAATGGGTTAATTTTTGGCAAAAAGTCGAGATGATATTTTTCAATGAAATTTCGATAATACTCCAAGATTGGATCAGGATAACCCCACAGCAAGTCATGCACTTTTCGCTTGGCGAACAGAAATTCCTTAAATTGCTTAAGCACCCAGCTAACAAACTCTTTCCATTCCAATATATCCTTATACTTTTCTATAACTTTGGCCAATGTTATTAATGGCAAATTGATTGAATAGACATGATCATTGAATGGATCACATTTTCTACATGATGTTTCTGGGTCAAAGATAAACCAAGTTCTTTCGTTGTAAGAGACAGTTGAATTTTCCGAATCCCAAGTTATGTTTTGTTTTTCTCGATACTCCCTGTAGGAATAAGGCCCTTTCTGTTCCAGATAGGGTTTCGCTCCCTGTTGGACCTCCTTAAAGTTTACAACATCAAAGATAAAAAACTGCATATAAATTGGGACACCTGGCTCTTTACCTGGTGCTTTCCATGCAGCATAACCAGTTGAGTCGGGATTGAGTACCAACTTTTCGTTAATCTTGTCCTGAATTGCACGATCAATAATGGGATAAAATGTTCCTCCAATCATTATCAAAACCACGCCAACAGTAAATAGAACAGCCACGCTCTTGCCTCCGACAATGCAAGATTCATTGTTTTTCTTCTCGGACTTCAGTGACGCAGAATCCATTTCAGGATAGTTATGAGTATTACTACATAAAATTGAACAACTTCACTTATTTAGTTCAGTTTTAAACATATCTACCGTTGTCAAGTTCACTGCAGAATGAATGAATTACCTTCTAGTTTCGGATGAGACGCAGTGCAAAGGTCGAATTGGGAGTATATCGCATATCACTCCAATGTAAGGATCGGATTAAAGCCACTTTCTGCCGCTGCTTTCAAGTAACACTGCAAGAAACAGATAAATTGAAATCCGCAGGTTAGCCCCCAGCAGAAACTGGTACTCATTTTACCGACCTCGGGGGGATGGAAAGCTGAATCAACTTTGGCGAAAACTAAACAGTCAAAATAATTCCCTAGGTATCACGCCACGCCGCGTCAAGATTACGTAACTGACCTCGTTTTCATTCCCGGAAAAAAATATCCGTCACAAAATCTTCAAGAAAAACCCAAAATACACTTTGAATTTCAACCTTGCATTTTTTCTGAGAATGTAAAAGACCTACATAAAATATCATGTTCCCCATGACCTTTTGCAGTAAATCCAAAAAAATACTTTAAAATTTTGTTAAAAACTCCAGAGACATACAATTAACGAATCTAATTACAAATCGATTATCAATTAAAGAATATCATTGGCTCCGATGCTTTTTATTGTTTACACGTGACCCCATAGTACCCTCGTTCTCAATCTTGTGATTTTCACGAGCTAATCAATCAAATTAAAGAAGGACTTTAGTCCCAAACTTTGTAAATCAACTTTTTTTCTTGATATCCAACTTAAAAATTTAAATTTTAATTGTTTCATAACGGAAATGGAGGGATCGGGCGACGCAGAATTTCCGCTCACAGATTACAATACCACGACTGAGGAAAAAAATAATAACCACTGCAACTTACTTGTAAAGTCCACATTTTGTTTATCATTCTTTGCCATCAAACGAGATAAATTTTTGAACTGGTAAATAAAACCCCGCTGATCAAGCAAAATTTTTTGTCAGGCTCAGAAAAGCTTGTATCAGGCGCAATAGCAAATTTGGTCCCCCACGGCCACGGACCCATTTGGCCTCATTAACAGCTACATTAATGCAATATTCAGTGTAAAAAACGTTAAAGTGAATTCGGTTAAGCCAATATTTGTTATAGTTTCCTTAATGAGATTCTTCCGGATTTGACTTCCTCCCCCTTCTAAAAATATAATTTCCTCATAATGTTTGGAAAACTTTGATTTCCTTCAGTGATGTCATCGTAAAATTCACTTAAGTGTGGATATACGCTGCATTTTTTTTCTCCCGCTTGCAATGCAATTTCTGATTTTTTGTTGCGTTGCCAGCGCGAGGCAAAATTACAGCATGTATCATGCCCCCGACTTTGACCGCAACGATATCTCGCAACGAAAAACATCGTTGCAGGAAATCAAAAAGTTTGAACTTTTCTCTGCAACATTTACAGGATTGCACGTCTAAAATTAGCGAAAACCGAAAATTGCAGCGTATTATGATAGGCGCTGCAATCTTTCACTGCAACGAAGTTTCGAAATTGCATTGCGAGCGTGAGAAAAAATTGCAGCGTGTATCCACAACTTTATACTCCACGTCAGGACTAGTCATTACTGAAATTATGATTAGGAAGTTTTTGGCTTTGTGTAAAAGATAAAAAAAAAACATGTTTCATAAATTTTCAAATTCGGGACACACTTAACTGCTTTTTCAATTCCATAGCGAAGCTCTTAAGAAACGTTCTGCTCATATAAGCCTGGTTTCCATTTAATCGTCCGGATCGTCTCAATCGTCCAAAAATGTGTTCAAGCGATACGGGCGATCATATGGAAATGCTCCGAAATGATCAGAGGCGATCCAAACGATCCGGATGATCGCGATCGCCCGGATCCGGCTGTAGTTCTATCCGGGCGATCGAGATTTTTTGGAAGTGATCAATTACCTGCATGACCGCTCAATTGGGACGATTGGGGCGATCGAAGCTATCCAGTAGTTTCCATATAATCGCTCTAGTCGCCCCAATCGTCTCGTCAGTTGGGACGATTATATGGAAACCAGGCTTTAAGTGTGAAGCACATATTCATACGCCGCATGCGAGGTTTTAAAAACAATTTCACAAAATTTCCGAACATTTCCGAATATCTCCGATGATTTTCCGAATGTTTCCACAAATCGCAAAGGTTTTCATACATCTCCGGCAATTTTCGCAGAAATTTCGAAGATGTAGGTATGTGATAAATTAGTTATGCAACGCTTTCTCGTGGGATACTGCCGAAAATGCCACTTGTCACTTTTATTTTCTTCGCATACACACTAGCTCGCCTAAAGGCTCGTGTGTATACGGAAAATACAAGTGATGCGTGGCATATTCCGCGGTATCCCACTCGAAAACGTTTCATAACTGGTATGTACGAACAATTGATGAATCACGAAATATGTTAATAATCACAATTAATGATGTATCAGTGAAGATAAAATATGAACAAGCGACTAAATCAACAGGTATCCCAGTGAACGCTTTCTAGTTTCCAAAACTTCACGATCGTCTCAGACATCCGGATAGAGCTTGATTCTATCCAAACGACCGCGATCGTCTCTTTCGTCCCCCCAAAAGTTGCCTGATTCACACACACTCTTTTTTTTATAAGAACAACGAAGCTCAAATTTGCCAAAATTTAAGAACAATTTCAGGCTGAGGCTTGATACCTAGGAAAGTTTTTATGGTAGAGAATTGACTAAAACTTAGCGATACAGCATATAAAGCGTAAAAAGATTCACTGTGAAGACTGCTCAACAAACAATGGTGCCTCTAAATTCAACCGTACAATAAATGTATAGCGCAAGGCGTTTCATTTTCCTTTATTTTGGTTTTTCTTCAATAAAAACCGCTCACGGAAATAAGAACAATTTAAGAACAAATCGAACCTGGGTATAAGAGGAAGGTCAGAGCATCTGTACTCCGCATCCAAATTCTACGAGCCATTCATACGTACGGTTCGATTCCATAAAGGAAATTTTTCTCAATTTGCAGAAAAAAGACCTTGAAAAATATTGATTTATGTTATAAATCAGTTGTATTACTTTGAAAACGGGAATATATACCAACTGAAATTTTAGAAAATCGGGACGTACCGAATTTTGGAGGTTTTGAAATTTAAAAATCGGGACTGTCCCAATAAAATCGGGATTGTTGGTACGTATGTAATCGCAAATATCGTACCACGTCATAACTTCGTATTTTGTTGCTAATCTACTTCACGTGTGCGGCAAAATCGCCAGCAGAAGCCAAACTAGCTTCCTTCCACAAAACCACGGTCATGCTAAAAAGGCATTCATACGATTTTATTTCATATTCTGATTGACTTCTTGCCCGTGACCAGAAAGAAAACTGAAAAGGTTAGTGTCAGCGTTGTCTTTAAAAACCCATTGTTGCTAAGGTATGAAAGAACTCGAACTACACGTTATAATAGGCATCTTAACGAAGGCAACAGATTTCAAAAAAATTAACAGCAAAATAATCGGTATTTGAAGGACCTTCTAAAACAACAAACAACTAAACACGTAACGGTTCGTTTGTTTGCGTTCACGTTTGTTTTCATGTTTGACTTCTCAGCATTTTTTTTTTCTCTTGAAAAGACAAATCAATTAAATGCGATTCGCCAAAATCTATAAAGAAGCCTTTTTCCAAACCGATGACGTTTGGTTTACGCTTCTAATTCGTTCCCAAAGATAATATTTGAAATAGTATAAACGGGGGAGGTAGGGGGAATGCAAGAGAAAGGAAGGGTAGGGGGAGGGGGGAGGGGAACAAATCTACGGGAGGAGACCAAATCCGCTAGCGAAAATGGTCCGGCTGTTACACCGGACTGTGCGATACCGGAGATCCTACAACTGTTAAAAACACTACAAGGCGGGTTACAAGTCGGCATCCTACACAAGTACCATTGGCTATCGATCTACAGAAACACGAAAAGGAACTGGCACATGCTTGCACTCTTGATCAACAAAAAGCTCGGCCGTTAACGGACGTAGCCACAGGAGTGTGGCTCACTGGTCAGAGTGCCAGATCTCTGATCACTGATTGGATTTGTCTTCGGATTACCAGACTCAATTCCACCAGCTTTATAAATAGCTTACTGGTATGCCTCCTGCCAGTTGGAATTCTTTTTAAAGAATTTGTTTTGCTCGAACTGAAGATAATACCTCGTTTATAGCTAACCCAATCCGAGCCTCAAGATTGGACAACTCACGCATTTACATAACCGTTGACATGGCAGTTGCTTGTCTATCTGGCAGTAGCCGCAAAAACTGCTAAGGTATTTTATTTGAAAAGCTTATAAGTTACAAAGATATGGGAAGGTTTACAGTGTACTAAAATCGCTATAATGGTTTAAACTTAAAATTATAGACCGACGGTATAACTTCTTGGCGGATCAACCGATTTCCACGAATTGCAAAATATTGCCAGCAAACCTTTGCTTTCGTGATATTTAAGTTTAATTTTCAATAACGAAATTCTTTCAATCTTTTTTTACTTTCAAAATCATATTAACTTTGGTACTTCAACCATCTTCATAATCTATATTTCTATGATAAATATATATGCAAATATCGCTGATGCTTTTTAAAGACAACTTGCAATAGCTGTCAAAACGTATCAAAACATACAATGAAACGTATTGTAGTTAGTGATGAACTGCTATGAAGCTATTAACGGAGGTATTATATTACATCAGTTTGGCATCTGCGCGTTCTTACAAGTTTTATTTACAATAACTCATCAAACGACGAAAACGCAGTTACATCAACTGACTTCTTCAAAAGCTCGTTTCCTTCCACCTAACTTGGAATTTTCTTTTTCCAAAACGGTGTTGTTCTGCGGTACAAAACCTGTTCTTGCTTGACAAGTTTCGCTTCCAGTAATTTCACTACAGCGCCCTTCCGCGGAGTTGTCTGGCCTCACTACATCTCTGACACCTGCAGTCTGACAAGAAACACGCCCTTCTTTAACATTAGCCAATTTACATGACACGATAAAGAAAGATCGTGCAAGGTAAGGCATTTAAAGCACGGCATGGCAAGCAGTTTTTTCAACCTATTTGTCAAAAAACTGAATAGCTTTGTGCTAAGCAACAACAAAGTTATAAGTAAAGTTCGTAAAGTTTTTTCCTAAAACTTGGCCAATTTCACTTTTCTGGGAATTTTGCTTCACAAAGTAACACAGTCCTAACTTCTTTAATGTGGAGCATTAAAAGTGAAAACTCCACGGAATTCCAGCAGCCGGGTATTTGTTTCAGGAAAAATTGCCCATAAATTCTGCACAAGCGTCAGGTCAAAGTATAACTTATAACCACATACAGCCACTTGTATACACTTACAACAATTTGAAAAGGTACTGTAGTCTCCTTTCTGGTAGGCGACTTGTACAGCGTGGCAAACCTAATATGAAACAGAATAGTATTACAGGAAGAGTTGGTGGAATCATAACGCTACACATCGCAATCAACGTATGAGATGGATGTCCAATCAAATTATGTTGTAGATTAAATCAGTAAGTGTTATTCTACATTTTTTAATTCTTATATATTCCCGAAACTACAACCATTCCGTTATGGAACGGATTGCCAGCCAACGCAGTTAACATACTGTACCAAGTGTTCATATACATTTAAAGATCTGGCTTCAGAGTTCATTACCACAAGAAATATTTAGACAGTCTAAATACAACTTGTAAATACGATCCTGGATATACCGTACCGCTAGTGCTGAGATAAGTAATGCTATATGTATATACGAATTAAACTGAAACTGAAACTGCATGAAACATTAGGGTAATTCAATTACCATTGTACTGGAGCCCGACGATTGTCAGCCAAAACGAACTCTGATCGTTTCATTCCTTTTTCTCAACGTATTTTTTGAAAAAAATCTGTTGATCATTCCCACGTTAAGTCTCAATTTCAAAGGGGCTATAGGGAAGTGCTTAAAGGGTAACGACATATCAAAATAAACTATTGAAGTGTTCCCTGAAATAAATAGTTGATGACGCGTACGCATAAATGTGTTCGTGCCATGAACTCTATTATATTTAACAATTAGATTATGAGCTCGAGATTTCTATCGCATGATAGTTGATGAGGGCGAATTGTTTTAGTAGAAATCTACTAGTCGTTCAAAAAAAAGGCTGCCATTTTGTTGACAATCGCTACCCACTATCACCGAATAGATAGTGGGTAGGGTAGCCAATCAGAGAACAGCATTGGTAATACTATCACGCGATAGAAATCTCGAGCTCTCTACTGTATTTGCAGGAGCAGGCGTAACACAGCCTTCGATTCTCAATGACTCTCAACGTCTGTTTCGACTTTCCTCTGGTTCGTGTAGCTTTGCTTTAAATATCCATAAAACGGAGCACTGACAGAGAGATGGGGTAAACAGCGCATCGCTGTTGTTAGTTTCCCTTTATTTTTTATTCAAATTGTTACAGAGTCAACAAACCTTTTATCATCATCCCAGAATAGGATAACACGAATTGTACTTGCGTGTCCCCAACTCTCTCCTTTAATTAAACAAAAATGAAAAAAAAAAAAACCAGCTTCAAGTATATTATGCAAGCGCGATTGTTCACTTGCTTCACCGATAGTTGCACATGAAGAGGATTAAAATGTATCCGATTCACATAAATAAAATATATATTAGAAGATAAAATTTCAGAAACGAAAGCTAAGATCAAAACTACCTATTTTCGTGACCTTTAACCATTGCTATTCTTCTCTTCCACTATCTAGTTTATATTTTCATACTGGGACTAGGAGTGACTGAACCTCGATCTATTAGCTTTCCTTTTCTTCAGTAGCAGATACAACCTACAAACTTATACACTATGCCTTCCACTACCCATGTTATCATCAGTGAGGGACAAGACCTTATAATCTTTGTACAGTCTATTACCCATTCAGTATGTTCCATCACCATGTTTATTATTACAGAAAGGGACTGAACTTTATGACCTTTACTCCTCTTTCATAGTACATGCGATCTTCAAACAACTTAATACCCTCACCCTACCCAGGTGAAGTTATTATTTTAGTAATGCACTGAAACATTCTCTTGTGTAATCTTCAAACCACTCAATTTACCCCACTACCTAGCCGAGGTTATTAATTTAGTGAGGCACCCCACCAAGCAGGTGAGGTTAATATTTTAGTGAGGCACTGAACCTTACAATCTAAATTGTATAATTTTCAAACCACTCAATGTCTTCCATTACCCAGGCAATTTTATATAACAGGTATTGATAGAATCTTATAACCTTTTCACTCTTTAAGTTGCAGGTGCAACCTACATAACTTTCCAAACTTATTCCACTACCCAATACTTACCTAAAGCAGGTATCAGGTGTGATGAGCCAAGCTGGTCCTTACGGACACGTGTGGTCATCTGGTTCATGAAAACAACCTGCATTTCAAATACATTTGGCAAATAAAGAACATCTTTAGTTACAATATTTTGAGTGCTTCATGCAACGATTACCATCTTATGCAACGGTGCAAAAGGCTGACAAAAAACTAAAAACTTTGAACTAATTCTTTACAGAACAATTATTTCTCTTCAAGATGTCAGAGATTTTGTAAAAGGCACAAAATGCATATCTAGGAAGCTACACCTTATAATGACTGCATACAATTTTCTTCATACAGTAACAAATATGTGCTTTCAATACTTACTGCCAATTGTGACTCACAAGCCATCTTTATGAAGCTTTGTGCGAGGCCATTTAATAGCCTTGTTCGCAGTGCAAGGTCTTCAAAATCATGTCGGAAGTGGAAAGCAATGCTGTCCACCACAATTAATTTTACCTAGAAAAGGGAAAAACTCTGTTGATGAACAAATGGACAGATTTACAAACAGCACATTTTTGTTCCGGCACAGTTTGCACTTTTTTGCCATTAGTTTCACAAGGGTAATGAGTTGGAGGAAACAGTGCATCTTCCATGGTCATTCCCCAAAGACAATGAAGAAAAAAAATTTATAATGTTCATAAAGTTTATGAAACATTTTTGGTAATAAAAACCTTTCCTGAATCAGAAAATAAAATAACAAGAAAGTTCTCTTGAATTTTGTTTTCTGACTATTCTTTCAATTCTATCTTGTGTTTTACCTATTCTGAGACTTTTTAAGCCTGAAAATCCTTACAGGGTCCTTAATATAAATAATATAAATACACCTTGCTAATCGCCCTCCTTGCAGCTAGGGGCTGAATTGTGAGGACGTGGCTCAACGAAGTCGGACCACAAGCATTTTAAAGGTGCACTTATCACACACATACAAGGATTACAGACACATACACAATTGCAGCCACTTTATAGCCCATACACAACCTCGGAGCACAGCACCACAGCCAGATGGAATAAACTGGGAGTCGATTTTTGCTGAGGGAGGAAAACCGGAGTACCCAGAGAAAAACCCTTGGAGTCAGATTGAGATTGACAAATCTCAGCTCACATGCGGAGCCCGGGAGTCAAACCCAGGTCGTATGTAGAGGTGAGAGGTGCGAGTGATGACCGCTACGCCAACCTGACTCCCCTTTGGCTTAAGGGAGGTGTTATTGAATCCCAACTCCCTGCCAACACTTGTTACTGAAAACACATTCTAAAAATTAATTTGTTAACCTTTGGATTTTCCTTCAAAATGTCTGGCAAGAGGTGAGAGAGTGCTACCAGTTGTAGGTAGTCATGGCATCGAAAGACTTTGATACGTGAGAGAATTTTTTCCAGCTCAAATGCTTTTAATGCTTTTATCTGTGAAGAGTTATCTGAAAAAGAAATGAAAACATGTCTTTGTGGCCTGCATGGTATACATAACAACAAACAGGCAAATCAGTTTTATTGAGTTGCTCTTGAAAGTGTATGCATGGGGCCCTAGTTCTTTTATGATATTGCAGTTGTGAAAGAGGACCACATATCACTAACTATTTTTAGTATTTAAGATTAAATTCTGTCTGTCAACAGGACCTGAAATAAAAAATGTTGGACTGCCGTTAATTTTTTTGGCAGTCCAAATAATAATTTTTCGCCTGTCATTATCAATTTTTGAGTTGAGAAAGGTTAAAAACATTTACAAAAAATAATTTTAGGTTAGTACTGGTTGCAAAAATAACCACAAATTTTGCCTACCAGTTGACCTTCCACTTCCAGACCAGTTCAAAATCATGTTACTTCACACCTTACATTCATTGGGTGATTGAAACTTATAAAACTTGAATACATGGTACTGTACTAGAATAAACCAAAAGAAAATTTTCTTTGCTGGCCACCTTACCAACATCTGTTCCATTGCCAGATTGTGTGACAAGATTCAAGTGTTTAATTGCAGATTCTGCAATATCCACTAATCTTTCTACAATGAAACTTCCTTCTGTATCTGAAATGAAAATACTAAAGATAATTAAGAAAAATTAATGCATAAAAGTGTTGGTGTTAACATAGCAGCAAGTTATTACATTCATCATCATCATCAACATTATGAAGACATACAATAATCATGTACCACCCTAGTAAAATAAAGTTTACTACATTAGTACTACTTAATATTAATAATAATAATAATAATATTATTATTATTATTATTATTATTATTATTATTATTACAGGCTGACATTTTTAGTAGCATCATTATCATCAATAAATTGAACAAAATTATCATGC
>JAOCNB020272809.1:0-16179 GCA_026546465.2 Palythoa caribaeorum
AACCTCCCCCTCATCCTCATCTTCATCTTCACCCTCATCGTCATCCTCCACCTCCCCCTCATCCTCATCCTCATCTTCATCTTCACCCTGATTCTCATTGTCATCCTCAACCTCCCCCTCATCCTCCTCATCATCTTCATCTTCACCCTCATTCTCATTGTCATCCTCAACCTCCCCCTCATCCTCATCTTCATCTTCACCCTCATCGTCATCCTCCACCTCCCCCTCATCCTCATCCTCATCTTAATCTTCACCCTCATCCTTATCCTCATCTTCATCTTCACCCTGATTCTAATTGTCATCCTCAACCTCCCCGTCATCGTCATCTTCAACCTTGTCCTTACCCTCAATCTCACTCTCATCCTTATTGTCATCCACAATCTCGTCCTTATCCTCACCCTCATTGTCATTATCATTGTCATCGTCATCCTCAACCTCACTCTTATCCTCACCGTTATCTTCAACCTTGGCCTTACGTTCAATCTCCCCCTTATCGTCATCTTCAACCGCCCCTTATAATCATCCTCAATCTTGTCCTTGTCCTCATTCTCATTGTCACCCTCAACTTTTTCCTCACCCTAATCATCTCTTTCATTATGGAACAAGTTAAATCAGAAGGGAACTTGCGAGAGGTAAGTGTTTAATGGCAACAGCTTAGCTTATGAAAAGTATAAAACTCATAATTTTGTGGTTTCTGTCAGTGAATTACGGAGATTTTCGTAGAAAGTTTCACGCCATATAATTGCTACAATCTTTTTTTTAAATTTAAAGAATTTTTGTTGCTGTATGACCCGTTTTGAGGTTTTACGCAAAGTTGAAGAAACCGAGATATTTATTTTTTATTATTTAGAGCTGGAGAGAGTCAAAGTTTTAAAGTGCATCTTAAACCAAAATTCATTTTTCGCTCAAAGAATGAAGTTTAATTTGTGGAGTAATTTTTTGATTTAATTAATTTCTCGATTTTCTATGCTCCGCTTAATCGAGTTTGGATTGGTTCGCTACCCCTCAAATAGGGATCTGGGGAGAGTTAGCAGTGACGTCAAATCAAGAACGATCGTCTCCATATATTGCTACATCCTATAACGAACCTGGCTTGAATTTCACGTCAAATCGGGACTCGATCCATTCCCGGCTAAGCTTAGCCGCGAACCAAGAGAAGGGAATTTTGACGTACTTTGAAGAGCAAAAGAAAATAAACTATTTAACCAAATAAAAATTACTGCAAATTACTCCACAAATTACGGTTTTATAATTTAGCGATAACAAATGTTTGATGTTAGGTGCCCTTTAAACGTTAAACAAGACAACAAAACCTTGAGATATTTGCAAATTATATAATAAATACAAAAATCCGTACAGAATTCAAAAATATTTGCGTAACATATTTTAGAATATTAATATTTATTTTGGTGAAATAAATGCAAAATCTGTTTTCCGATAAACATGTCAAGTTACAATTTCGGCAGGAACGGCTTCTCAGATTTCAATCTAACAAATAAAAGTTTCAAAGTTGTATTCGTTAAAGGCATGGTTACGTAACAAATTAAAACTAATAACTTATTTCCAATGCATACGCACATCCGCTCGCTGACAAGTCACACTATGGATTGACAAAAATACAATACTGTTATAAAGCTCATGGCGGCCAAACCATGGAGAATTTTGTTAACAGATTCATTTGGATCTGTAGAATAGATCAGTGGTCGCAAAATTGGGAAAACCCGTAGGTATTTTTTTTACTATTATGTACAATTTTTAAATTTGTTTCCCTTTGTACAATCAATATCGATTATCCCCACACTGTCGAGTGTAGATAAACGTCACGGCCAAGAATCCCCCACTCCCAAAGGTCAGTTTGACGTTTCTCGTGGAACAAATTGATGTGCGTCACTTCCCTAAGAACAACAGCAATAAATCAATGGATGGTCAATGTATTCAGGTTTTACAGCAGCAAATATTGTTTGCCAGGCAGTATTTTTTCAAAAACTATTGTTTGGTAAGATGAAACAATACGATCAACTTCAAACTTGCGGTTGCCAAGCAAAAGGCGCGAAAAGTGACGACGTGTGCCGGTGCGTACGCCAAAAAGCGCAGGAGTTCACTCCACTGTGAACAAATGACAAATGAAATAGCAACCGATGGCGAAGAGCTTCTTGTTTACTTCGCTTTTCAAAAAAATTCGTGACTTTAAAACCGAATTCTAAGAGTAAGAAATGAACCTTGTAAAGGAGATTTGTTTTCTTCGTCTTCAGTTCGCCAACAGCTGTTCACAAGTGGACATTGACCCGGCCTTGACGTTTCTCGCGCTATCGATCACAAAATCCATTTGCAAATTCAAAATTTTATCATTGCACACGTGAAATTTCAAATTGGAGGGCAATTACAGACAAATTGAGGTCCAAAGTCATGTTATAATTTGCCCCCTATGTTATCATTGTAGGTAATCGATTGGAGCGGAGTTTAATTTGACAAAAATCACGCGTCGTTTAGCCAAATTGGAGTTAATTGTTCGAGCCTTTAGGCGACAACGACAAGCTATTTTCCCAAATTGGACAAGCATCCATTCGATTGCCTTTTGATAACATAGGGGACAAACTTATTTTGCATTTTAGCTTGTGAAATCAAACGTTCTGAGTGTCAAGCGGCGAGGGTTTTGAACAATCACTGAATCAGAAAATTACCGTGGAGCAAAATAAAAAGAATTAAACAACAGTCATAAATGATAAAAAAATTAAAACGCAAAATATTCGAACAATAAGCACAACAGCGATAAATCAATGAATGGTCAATATATTTGCGATTTGCATCAGCAAGTATTGTTTGCAAGGCTGCATTCTTTCAAAAATTATCAATTGGTAATATGAAACATATTTTCTTATCCAAAAATGAATAAAATGATATTAGTATTAACTTCAAACTTGTCGTTGTCGAGGCATAGGCGCGAAAAGTAACGACGACGTGTGGCGGTAGATACGCCAAAAAGCGCGGGAATTCACTCCACTGTAAACAAATGACGAATGGAACAACAACCGCGAGGAGCTTCTTGTTTATTTCGCTTTTTAATAGAGTTCAGGAATTTAAAAGTTCTGTTTCTCCCCAACCGAACTCTTAAAAACTGAACCTTGTAAACGAGGCTTTATACCTTTGTCTTACAGTTTGCCAGCAGCTTTTCATATCATCGACCTTGAAAATTGCTCACGCGATCGATTACGAAGCCCAGTTGCTATGGAAATTTTGTAATTGCACACGTGAAAAATAATTGTAAATTAAACCTATTTAGGGCAACTCTGAGTAGTAGTAAAAGGATCAATAAACAGAGGCGGGTATACTTGTTAGAATGTGAAGAAATACTGCAAAATTTATGGCACAAACACTCATATTTAAGTAAAGTTTCGATAAACTTTTGAGAATGCACGAGATTGTGTGAGAAATAGAGCGAAAATGACAAAATGCGTGGGTTTTTTCCTAGGCGTGAGACACGCGTGAGGCAATAGACTAAAGCGTGACGTGAGTTCCACGATTAGAGCGCGGACTTGGCCAAATATGGATAGAAACAATTCTTAATACAAGCACCTAGGCTAAACACACTGTAAACGAATGAATTTAAAATATGGTATATTTGTTCTTGTGGGTTTTTTCAAGCCATAAACTATAAATCAATCTCTAGAGAAAAAAACGAGCTCAGCAGTTCAGGAGCAGACAACAAAAAACATTGTATCCCAAGATGACACATAACAAAACTTTGCTCCTTTGCTTGGAGTAGCCACATGCATGCCACGCATGTCTATTTTTAGCTTTTTTGACGTAGGTTTTGTTTAGTTAATTCGAGAACAGATCTTCTTGTAAACACTTGAAACTTAACGGCTGATTGCCAAGGGCAAAATGTTTTAAAGCTTTGTTACCAAAACGTGACTCTAGCCGTATAGAGTAGAGAGTTCAATTGTGGAACACGCTATTTCAGATTTAGACATGATCGAACAAATTACAAACCACTGCAAATATATCCAAAATATAGACTATATAGACCTAAAATAGAGCAGCGCTGCTAGAAATTTGTACCTCCATGTAACTCAGATCAGACAAACATGGGCATGTTTGACAAAAAAAGTCGATAGAAAAAGTAACTATTGCCATTTTGTAATTATATGAGCGGACTTTATTTTTAAATTTCAAATAATTTGGTCGGTTGAAAACATTGGTTTGTTTGTCTGGGCCATGACGTAATAACCGCTCTGCGCCGCCGGCTCTTTAAAAAAAAGTATTTTCTACGACTCGTCCAATGCCAGTGTCAGTTTGACTCACCTACGCAAATTCACCCTCGTGTCATTTTGTTTCAAAATATCAATCTAAACTAAAGCCTTGCTGTTTTTACAAACTAAAATCTGACACAAGGTATGCCCGATTTCTTGTCCACAATACGGAAACCTAAATTGCAAATTTTAAATTTTTCATTTGTAGGACAATTTTTTTTTGTGTTTGATTTTTGTATTTTTACTCAGGTTTTGATAAAATACTTTATGATAATTTTTTTTTATTTCGATCTGACTCAAGAACACAGTTTTTTTAGTATGTACTTGGAGCGATCAGTGACAAACATATATATGATAAAAACATACATCTGACCTGTATTTTAAAAAATTGTTTTCACAAATTTTCGGCCGTAACTGCCGCTAATCTCGAGTATGTGCAAATATGCACTTGAGAAAGGCAGCTTTCGCAACCAAAAATTTGTGAAAAACAACTTATAAAATAAAGGTCAGTTGTATGTTTTTATCCTAAATACAGTTCTTAGTGTGCTTACGTTTTATAAAAAAGTAATAAAGCTAGTAAACTTGGTTTTCCCGCGATAAAGAAGTGTTCGGTTATTTAACAAAAACACAGTCTCAATTCTAATATCAGTGTTTTTATAAACACGATTCTTTGTATATAATACAAATCCATTTGCTGACATGACTAGGTAACTCAAAGCTTTGTCGTTGCCGAAAATTTATTTGTTTCTGTATTAAGGAAATTTTATTGGTTGAAAATGGACTCAACAAAATCGTTCCCAAGAGAAAGAAAACTTTGATTCTTTCTGGAGGGTATTATATAATTGATTTTTAATTGCGCAGGCTAATCAATTTTTACCAAACAATGTAAGCGGCAGAAATAGTTTTTCTTCGTGTTTGCTTGTTCTGTCTTGTCTTATTCCGTTTGTAAAGAACTTGATTTATAAATTGTTAGTATTTAACAAAAATAATGTAAAAATAATCTTACTTTTAGTGTAAAATCAATTACAATATTGAAGTTTTATGATCTCGGAAATTGGCACTTTGATAACCAATAAAGGCTAAGGTGGGGCGACTGAAGCTAGCCAATATTCAGCCAAATAATCACCACATGATGGCTACTCAATAGCTATTAAAAAGGAATCAAGACAGTCTTTTTGTGTTGATTGTCACTGGCAAAACAAACAGTAACTGAACCTGACCAGGCGCAGTTTTTAAAATTCAATAGTTTAATCTACACGTATTTGTATCAAGAAGTGTTTTGTGCAATTGACTGCAGACGTATAACTATAAGAATCGACTTCATTTGAAAACAGCTGAAACCGGGTTTTTCTTGACAACTCTTCGCATGCAACTCAAGTTTTCTCCTGGTAAGAATTTAAACTAGTGTCATAGTTGTCAGGTATAGTAATTATTTTAACCGAGAGGATTACTAGCTTGCAGTAATTTATCTGTGACTTTAATGAACGTCAAAGCATTTGCTTAGTTTTACCTAGCACTCGTAATCTCTTCACTAAAAAGAATGATGTCACATAAACACATGCATGAATATTTCCAAAGTTGCCGAAACCGCTAGTATTTTCAATAATTTGTCTGTGAGTTTATATACAGTCAAAAAGTTTACCTAGCACTCGTAATGTCTTCACTAAAAAAATGATGTCACATAAACCACATTCATGCATATTTCCAAGGTTGCCCAAACTTATAGTAAATTTGCAATGATTTGTTTGCGAGTTTCATTATCGTGAAAACGTTTGCCCAGCTTTCACATAATTATACCTAGCACTCGTAATCTCTTTACAAAGAGAATGATTTCACATAATTATACCACATGCATAAGTATTTCCAAAGTTGCCAAAACCGCTGGCACAGTCAATATTTGTCTTGCACTCGTTATCTCTTCACTGAAAAAAAATGATATCACTTGACAACTCTTCGCATGCAACTCAAGTTTTCTTCTGGTAAGAATTTAAACTAGTGTCATAGTTGCCAGGTATAGTAATTATTTTAACCGAGAGGATTACTAGCTTGCAGTAATTTATCTGTGACTTTAATGAGTATCAAAACATTTGCCTAATTTTACCTGGCACTCGTAATGTCTAAACTAAAAAAATGATGTCACATAAACCACATGCATGGATATTTCCAAAGTTGCCCAAGCTTATAGTAATTGCAATGCTTTGTTTGCGAGTTTCATTCTCGTGAAAACGTTTGCCCAGCTTTCGTAATCTCTCCATTGAAAAATAATGATATCACATCTATTAGTTATAGTATACTTAGCACTCGTAATCTCTTCACTAAAAAAACTGATGTCACATAAACCACATAAATGGATACTTCCGAAGTTACCGAACCTATAGTACCTGCAGTGATTTGTTTGTGAGTCAGTTCATTATTATCGTCAAAACGTTTGCCTAGCTTTTGTAATCTCTTCAATAAAAAAAATGATATCACATAATTATACTTAGCACTCGTAATCTCTTTACAAAAAGAATGATTTCACATAATTACAACACATGCATGAAGTATTTCCAAAGTTGCCAAAACTGCTGGCACAGTCAAAACGTTTGTCTTGCACTCGTTATCTCTCCACTGAAAAAGAATGATATCACATGATTATGCCTAGCACTCGTAATCTCTTCATAAAGAAGAATGATATCATAATTATACCACATGCACAAGAATTTCCAAAGTTGCCAAAACCGCTAGCCAGAGTACAGTCAAAACGTTTGCCTAGCCGACTCGTAATCTTTCCACTGAAAAAGAATAATATCACATAATTATACCTCGCACTCGTAATCTCTTCACAAAAACAAAATGATATCACATAATTATACCACATGCATAAGTATTTCCTTAGTTGTCAAAACCGCTAGTACAGTTAATACATTTGCCTAGCACTCGTAATCTCTTCACTAAAAAGAATGATTGATATCACATAATTATACCACACGCTAGAATATTTGCTGAAGGTAGTACTTGCAGTAATTCATCAGTGAGATTAATGAAAGTCTTTCCTTTTTACCTAGCACTCCTAATCCGTTCTTCACTACAAAAGAATGATATCAGCATTTACCACATCTATAAATATTTCCAAAGTTGCCGAAACCTGCATACTAATACTATTGCATGAATGTTTTCTAGTAAGTTCTAAGTTCTATAGTGGAAAATTATTCCTACTGAGCTCCTCACTTTGAGTGCATTCCGGCCTTTTGTAAAATTTTAATCCGGAAAAAGGAAAACTTATCCAGCCCGGCTCAATCGCGCAGATGAACAATCTTAATTTCAGACAATGAAATACTTCAAGAGGGTATTCATTTCTATAGCGGTAAACTTTATTCTTCCAACAAAGATAACATTTCGCAAAAATAGCTAGAAAAACTAGTAAAAGAATTCTTTTGAAATGAAAATAGTTTCTAACTGTGCGAGGAACAAAAAGATGCAGGTGAAGGCACGAATTTTAGTGACGAATGTTTAATGGCTGCCCTAAGGGACCGGTCAGAAAGTATCTACATTACTGGAGTAGGCTGGAAGGAATTTTTCAGAATTTCAAAACATTTTCGTCATCCACCCCACAGCGGCCAGAAATATCTTATGACTCAACTGATGTATGGTAAATAAAAATTTTCATGGCCCACCTGACATTTTCTTAAAAACCTGTCTACTTCAATAACAAATCTTGTTCCGGCAATGTAGACGATTGTAAGTATACCATATTTTAGCAAACTTTTTCTGTGTTTGCATAAAAAATTTACATTCAACATAAAAAATTTTTGGTGGCCGAACCAGATCACTAGTTAACTTGCGGAGTAAGACAAGGTTTCCCCCTGTTCCCGTATCTATTTATTCTATCGAAAGAGATGTTATGGAGCATTATAAGGAAAGTACAAATCTGTAGCATGGGAATAAATATTATAAACTAAGTTAAGTGACCCGTTCCCTACGAGAGTTCCTGTAGCTCAGTGGGTAGAGCGTCTGACCGGTTATCATAGGATCATGGATCCGATTCGTGTTTATTACTCGGCTCCCTACGCGAGTCTCTGTGTCTCAGTGGGTACAGCGTCTGAACGGTTATCAGAGAGTCATGGGTTCGATTCCTGTACGTTTTTTCTTCTGAGAAAAAGAAGCTTGTGATATCAGAATATTTCTTCTACCGGTAATATTGAAAGGAAAGCCAAGGAAGTAAACGGGAGCATTATTGAATCTACTGCGTTAGAATCAGTCAATAAGACAAGAATATTTTCTTGAATGAATCTAGAGAATGTTTTATTGCTACACTCAAAACCTTGAAGCACTTTGGTCGGTTGTCTGGCGTAAAAGTTAATTACGAAAAAACAAAAGCGTTGTGGATTGGATTATCTAGAAACAATAACAAAATAGACGTAAAACTAAAAGACAGAAACATCCATCGCGAATGGCCACGGAAAGTCAAAGCTCTAGGTGTCTGGTTCACGATGGATTGGGGAAAATGTCAGCTACTATGACTAAGTTGAAAGGAGCGCTTAGAAAAATTGTTGCAACAAGGAAAACAAGAAGAGTTTCAAAAAAATGGGACGTTTTTCATATTTGAGTATCAAACAGAATGTAATTGGCAACGTAATGGTTTTTTTGCTGTGTACTGTATATGTACAATGTATCGTAATTTATTTCGGCACTGACAGTGACATTCGTATATAAAGAAATTTCAATGGGAAAGAAAATCTAAATCCAAACTTTGCGACCACAAACTGGATTCTTTGTTCCATTACATTTCTCTCAGCTTGTGACTTCCACATGCTGCCATTTGCGGGGTAATTTTGTATTTGATTATGTCGCGAAAAACCACGTTAAACAATTTTGAAAATTGCCTTGTGGTATAAAAACTTTGAGTTTTCGTTTCCTTTAACGGGAACTCAAAGAACGTTTTCTTGATAATTACATCAAGAACAATATTTGAGGTCGTCCTCAAATGTTGCTTATTAAAATTATTTCTCTTTTTTTCCTTACGTGACTTCTTTTTTTGGTTGTTTTTTTATTATTAGTTTTTGTTTTCTTTAAATCTTTGATCCACTTTTCCTATTAATAATTATATACATAATTATTTACCTAAAATGGATATGACACCCGACTAGATTAGTTTAATTTTAGTTATTTCGAGTCGGTCCAACCACTATAATTCCTTTTTACCTTTGTTCTTACAATTTTATTCATTTTTATGCATACTGTATTTATATCTATGTTTATTCTAATTCTTTTTATTCTGATGAAGGCCATCACAAGTGCGGACGAAACGTAAAGTTTTACAAAAAAAATGTTTATACGTGTAAACCATAATGTTTTAACAAATCTTAATCATAACATGACACCTAAAAGCCTCAAAGATAGTATCACTATAATTCCGTTTAACATTTAAATGATTTGTACTTTTTTGGTGAACATTGTGAAAACCAAGTTGTTGTTGTTGCTGTTGTTGTTGTTGTTGCTGTTGTTGTTGCTGCTGTTGTTGCTGTTGTTGTTGTTGTTGCTGTTGTTTTTGCTGTTGCTGTTGTTGTTGTTGTTGCTGTTGTTGTTGCTGCTGTTGTTGTTGGTGTTGTTGTTGATGTTGTTGTTGGTGTTGTTGCTGCTGTTGTTGTTGTTGTTGTTGTTGTTATTATTGTTGTTGTTGTTGTTGTTGTTGTTGTTTTTGCTGTTGTTGTTGCTGTTGTTGTTGTTGCTGCTGTTGTTGTTGTTGCTGTTGTTGTTGCTGTTGTTGTTGCTGTTGTTGTTGCTGTTGTTGTTGTTGTTGCTGTTGTTGTTGATGTTGTTGCTGCTGCTGCTGCTGCTGTTGTTGCTGCTGTTTCTGCTGTTGCTGTTGTTGTTGCTGTTGTTGTTGTTGTTGCTGCTGTTGTTATTGCTGTTGTTATTGCTGCTGTTATTGCTGCTGTTATTGTTGCTGTTGTTGTTGTTGTTGTTGCTGTTGTTGCTGTTGTTGTTGTTGTTGTTGCTGTTGTTGTTATTGCTGCTGTTATTGTTGCTGTTGTTGTTGTTGTTGCTGTTGTTGTTGCTGTTGTTGCTGTTGTTGTTGCTGTTGTTGTTGCTGTTGTTGTTGTTGTTGTTGTTGCTGTTGTTGTTGTTGCTGCTGTTGTTGTTGGTGCTGCTGTTGTTGTTGTTGTTGTTGTTGCTGCTGTTATTGTTGTCCTTACCGGCGCAATTGGAGTATCAACGTTCCATGTCCAGCTCATCCCTGGGATTTTCCTTCAGTTACAATAGGGTATGGTTCGAAACCTTGTAAGACAACAGAATATCCTACAGGTCTCCTCACTATTTTGAATAATATGTTGCATTGGGCCCAACTTTTCAAGTCCTCCTTCCTTCCATATTGTCTTGGGTTCAAACTAAGTTGATTGTTCTTCAGTTTCAAGATAGATACTTAAGCCGGTAAATATTGTTCATCTTTTCAAGGCAGCTATCACAAAAATAGTTTGTTGTTTCCTTTAATTTTTCTTCAGGAGGCAGCCTTCATACATTGGGAGAACCAAATTTAGTGGCAGATATTGGTGGCAAAGAAAATGTTTCAACAGAAACTCAAGGTTTGGCTGCTCTCAAAGCATATGTAACTGTGCCAGAAAGCCAAGGTTTGGCTGCTCCCAAAGGAGATATAACCATATCAGAAAGCCAAGGTTTGGCTGCTCCCAATGCAGATAAAACCGTGTCAGAAAGCCAAGGTTTGGCTGCGCCCAAAGCAGATATAACCATGTCAGAAAGTCAGGGTTCGGCTGCTCCCAGTGCAGATAAAACCATGTCAGAAAGCCAAGGTTTGGCTGCTCCCAGTGCAGATAAAACCATATCAGAAAGCCAAGGTTCGGCTGCTCCCAATGCAGATAAAACCATGTCAGAAAGCCAAGGTTTGGCTGCTCCCAGTGCAGTTATAACCATGTCAGAAAGCCAAGGTTTGGCTGCTCCCAAAGCAGATATAACCATGTCAGAAAGTCAGGGTTTTGATGCTCACAGAGCAGATGATATTTCATCGGGAATTCAAGGTCTCGTTGCTAACAATGCAGATGATATTTCATCAGGAATTCAAAGTTTGGTTCCTTACGAATCAGATGATATCTCTTTGGAAACTGAAGGTTTGGCTGCGCAGAAAGCAGATGATATTTCATCTGGAATTCAAGCTTTGGCTGATGCCAAAAGAGATGATGTTTCCTCAGAAGGTCAGAATTTGGCTGCCCCAAAAATAGACGATACTTCTTCTGGAATTCAAGGTTTGGCTGCTCCCAAAAGAGATGATGTTTCATCAGAAGGCCAGATTTCAGTTGCACACAAAGTAGATGATGCTACTTCTGGAATTCAAGTTGTCCCTGCGCACGAAGTAGATGGTAAAGTCAATGGTGCAGGAGTTGAAAGCCCACTTTGTGAGTCTGCAGACGTTGGGAGAGGACTAAAAAGGAAGAGGAGTTTTGATGGTGTTGAAGAATCCGATACTCCGCAACCAAAACGTGGTAAGTGATCATTTTATACTTTTAATATACACTAAAAAGCCATATGGTAATCTTCTGTTCAGGAAGCAGTTGTAAACAATCATTTGTCCCATCAGAAGCCGCAAACAATGATTGTATCACGCTTGTTCTTACGAGTGCTCGATGCAATGTGGTTGAAGAGCTTGATAAAATCAGAAGACGGATGGCTAAAAATGCGCAAAGTCTAAAAATTTGTAAAGCTAATAAAATTGTAAAAGTTACTATACAGTTTCACACTGAAGCAATCATCAGACTTAAATTAAAATGCACAGTTCATAAATTTATGGAGGGCAAACACACTTTTAATTGGTCGATAGAAATTTGTTCTGATACCTGCACTTTGCAATCAATTCTGCTCTTTTGTTTAACAGAAATCTTTTGTCTGCAGTTAGAATAAAAGGTTTTTCAGTGAGGCAGAGCATGCAACTTGAAGTTTCTCCATTGCGGGTCATCTCTTGAGGATTGACCATTTGATTCAAATTCTTCCTTACAGCAAGGGAGGCCAGAAATCCTTGTGCTTAGGTTGGATAGCAGGTTTTCAATAATGCAGGGTGGATGGTTAGATTCAGCATTAATGTACAGAGGATTATTGTCGGCTTTTTGTATGGACAGTACTTTCTTGTGCTCAGATTCAGGGCAACGTCTAAATAGTTGACAAATTTTTGGTCCGCCTGTGCTGTTATCTTTAGCCCCAGCTCATTGAAAACTTTTGAGAAATCCTTCCGGGTCTTATCGAGAAGTCTTGCACTGTACTGTACCCCTTTAGTACTGCCAAACCATCATTCGGGTACAGCCCGATGTTTGCATGTGGGTAGGCCAGGTTCAGCTTGCTCGTATGATACCTGGAAAACCTGCATTTTTCTGAATGTTTGAATTTTCCATTTAACTCCCTATATTCCTTGCAAAAATCGCAGCGTTTTGTTTTATAACAACCTGGAAAAACCCATGATTATTGCCCTTTGCCCAGTATTATTTGCAGAGACAACTGTTCAAGCCATCCAGCGAGCAATGTACCAGTTGCCAGTGCATAGTATACCCACTGGCATTCATTCTCCTCTCCGTAAAACCTAGCTCAGGTTTATTGCTCTGGATTCAAACTTTTACTGCAGCTACTCTGAACATTGTGTCAAATGAATATTTGCTTCAGGAAACGATTTGTCTGAGCAGACATTATATTATCTGAAAAATACTCAACGACCTCGAATTTACCTGGAAAAGTCCTAGAAATATACCCAACCTGTATTGATAAATATGTTGTTTATATAGCGCAAGTTAATTAAAGCAGCGACTTTCTAACATTTCTTAATTGGTTCAATACGATGACGTTATACACGTACGATACTAAATATTTTGTTTTGTTAATCAGAAGAACTGTGAGACGCCACTGGGTAAATATCTTTCTTTGATTTGAATTACGTTTACCTTTTACTTACTAACACTGCTCTGTAATTTAGATTTTGAACGTCTACACTTCCAGCGAATGTTATTTAATAAAAAGAAGTTGTTTAAAACCATGGATAATCTTCTGTTAACAACACACTACCCAAGAACTGTGTTATATGTGGATGTAAAGTTGAAACATGCTACCATTGGTTTGGTCAAATAATGTTCGAGTAGAATTTTCATAGAAGTTTCATCTTAATCCAGTTTATTTTATATTCTCTCGAGCGGATTATAGTCATGGATATAATGATTTCATTTCGTATTTTTTCTGAATCCAGCAGCAAACCAACCGTCAACACCAAAGTTATGCAAACAAGTGTCAGGTGGAAGTGCAGTCAAGTCACCTCGAGTGCAAGGAGCGGTCCATGAGGAATGTGCGTGGTTCAACTTAGATGAAGCGAGGAAGAAGTCACCATTGTTTGATCAGATTTTCACCTCGA
Organism: Palythoa caribaeorum; assembly: GCA_026546465.2. Classification (NCBI taxonomy): domain Eukaryota; kingdom Metazoa; phylum Cnidaria; class Anthozoa; order Zoantharia; family Sphenopidae; genus Palythoa; species Palythoa caribaeorum. Next base: position 13,630 of record JAOCNB020272809.1, read on the forward strand.
CACAGTTTGCGGAGTTACTTGCTTCGATTCGGGAAAGTACAAGTTAAACTTAAAACTTTGGGTTTTTTTTTCATTTCATATGAAGCCGTAGTTAATCAGGTATCACAGTTTTTAGAAATACCTTTTTGCTTTCAACTTGAAAAGTGCCCTTATCAGTAACAAGTGGAAACCTGAGCACTAGTTAAAGCGTTTGGGTAGATACAAACCTTATTGATTGAAGCTTGTTTTGAAAAGCGTCTAACCAGATGCTTTACCAACTCCCCATGTAAAAACTGGTACCAAGTTATTCACTCATTTTTCATGAGGGTAATTATCACAGTCTGAACTGGCTTCCTATGTAACCTTGGTGCTCGTTGTTCTTGCATTGTAACAGTAGCATGACTTTGCAGGCCTTACATAAAGACGTAAATGGCCTTTTAACTATAGTTACGTTAATTTATACAGATAAAAATGTTACTTGTTGATGCAGGAGGACAGTTATTTTAGGGAAGGCAGTTTGGCATAGCAGTCGTCACTCGCGCCTCTCATCTCAACACTAAGGATCGACTCCCGTGCTCCACACTTGAACGAAGATTTGTCAATCGCAATCTGACTCAAAGGGTTTCTCTCTGGGTAATCCGGCTTCCTTTCCTCTGCATCTTCTTCTGGATCCTTCCAAAGTGTTAATATATAACTCCACACCCGCTAACTACGTCTGGCATTGGAGATAATGCTTATAAGGGGGGGCTAAGTGTTCTGTTCATTGTCTCCCTTGGGTCCTTCCGAAGTTTTAGTGTATAACTCAATACCAGCTAACTAGATCTGGCATTGGAGATACCTGCTAACTAGATCTGGCATTGGAGATAATGTTTAAGGGACTACGTGCTCTGTTCATTGTCTCCCTCGGGTCCTTCCGAAGTGTTAATATATAACTCAATACCTGCTAACTACGTCTGGCATTTGAGATAATTCTCAAGGGACTACATGTTCTATGCATTGTCTCCTTTGGAATCTTCCTAAGTGTTAATATATAACTCGACACCCGCTACAGTAACTACATCTGGCATTACGGATAATGCTCTAGGGAGTACGTGTACTGTTCATTGTCTCCCTAGGAATCTTCGAAAGTGTTAATATCTAACTCGACACCTGCATACTACATCTTGCATGGGAGATAATGCTCAAGGGCTTACGTGTTCTATTCATTGTCTCCCTTGGAGTCTTCCAAAGTGTTAATATATAACTCGACACCTGCTAACTACATCTGGCACTACGGATAATGCTCAAGGGACTACGTCTTCAGTTTATTGTCTCCCTAGGAATCTTCCAAACTGTTAATATCTAACTCGACACCTGCTAACTAGACATCTTGCATGGGAGATAATGCTCCAAGGACTACGTGTTCTATTCATTGTCCCCCTTGGAATCTTCCAAAGTGTTAATATATAACTCGATACCTATTAACTACATCTGGCATTGGCGATAATGCTCAAGGAACTACGTGTTGTATTCGTTGCCTCTCACGGATCCTTTTATAAATGTTACCATATCAACTAAATTACTTAGGTTTGAAACTTTGTATTTAAAAGGCAACAGTTGTCTTTTTGGTAATCATTGTTTAGTCTTAAGCGTATAACTGTCAAAAAATAATTTCTTGCCTCACACAATTTTGAGCATGGCGATTTTAACTGATACTAAATCACGAGTCTTAGGCACCGTCCACAATATGCGTTTTCTGTTTCATGAAAATGCGAAAAAAAAATTGTTTTCCACACTATCTTTGTTAAGCAATTTCGAAATCCTATACTAGAACACAACAACAAACAGGAAAACAACCATTTTCGTCACCAGACTTTGTTTGACCACGTTTTCTTTACACTGCGCATGTTTGAAACCAGCAGTGACGTAAGCGTTTTTGAAGACCTTCGCACTAAGACTCTTCACCCCCATTTTTAAAAGCCTTTACTCTGGAAACCGTTTTGGAAAATCTTCGTTCGTGAAGAGATACTCCTCTATTTTCTGGCGGATTAGTGTGGACGGAAGACAAGAACAAATAAAGAAGTATGAGTTTTCAAATGAAAATGTTTTATTGTGGATGGGGCCTTTAAAGAGAAGAAAGAGACCAGGTAGCAAGCATTTGAAAATTTATTTCCTTGCTACAAATATTGTTGAAGAAAAAAAACATTAGATCTGTGAATCATTTTGATATTAAACTTGTCTAAAGCTGATTTCAAAGTTGTAAATGTTAAACTTGACGATTTTCACGAATGAAACAGGCCCTTTGCAGAAGTTGGTCACGTGCCTAGATACCACATAGCAACACACAACTGGTGAGCAAGCTAACCAGTGATTTCACGTGGTGAAAGAAGCAAATCAAAGCTATAAGGGTTTGTAGTATCATTGACGTGTCTTGAAAGTAGATTTGCGACAAGAAGTCCATTGAAATCTATAAGAAATAGAAAACCAACCTGACTTAGGGCAGACCAATTTAATGTGTTGGGGCACGGGTCTGACCGACCCTCATTTTTCGCAAATGCAAATGCAAAAAAAAAATAAAATAAGGGACTGGTC
>JAOCNB020273678.1:0-16172 GCA_026546465.2 Palythoa caribaeorum
GCAAATGTATGAAAAGTGAGCACTTAGCCTCGACTTGAAGGTTTTGTTTGTGAGCAGTGGAGCGTAATTCGGAAATGACCTATTGGGAACTAGAATAGCGCAGCGCGCCAGTACTAAAAATAGAAATTTCTACCCCACGTGACTCAGACAAACAGAGCCATACTAGTCTTCAGGTTTTCGCGTGGATAAAACATGATAAAAGAGATAAAAATCTATAAAACGTTTTACGGTTTACACGCGGTAAAAAACTTAAAAAATACATTTACGTTTCGCCTTCTCTGGTGTAAGGCTTCATCAGAATGATCTAAAATATGAATAATTGCGGGTAAGAGTGAGCAATTCAGCTTTTTTTTGCTCACTCTTACCCACAACTATTCATATTTTAGATCATTCTGATGAAGCCTTACACCAGGGAAGGCGAAACGTCAATGTATTTTTTTAATTTTTTTACGGATGAAAACCGTAGAGCGTTTTGTATATTTTTATCTCTTTATCAAACAGAGGCATGTTTGACAAAAAAAGACTAGAAAAAGTAGCGATGTTGTAATTGTAAGAAACGAATTTATTGTTAAATTTCAAATAATAAGGTCCGTTCAAAATATTGCATTAGCCGTCACCCGATTTTACAATAGCTGCTTTGTTTGTCTTAGTCATGACGTAATACGTGCGCTGCGCTATTAAATCTCCGGTTTGCAGGTACAGGGTTTATAATTTCAGTATAAAATTTATTAAGTAAGTGATAGTGCGTACGTTTTATTTGTTTTCTTCCTGAAGGGGGACGTCCAAGACCTAGACCAAGACCCAGACCTAGACCTAGACCCAGACCTAGACCTAGACCAAGACCAACTCCAGCCGGTAAATAGAGCAATTCATATTGTGTCTTACTGATATCGTTCTTTTATACTGTTTTTTTTTCGGTGCATTAGTTACATTATCTTGGTCTTAAGACTAAATATATTGACAGTGTATGAGCTCCAAGATACTTTTTCGTTCTTGATGGCTGACGTGCGAGGGCAAGACCAAAACCCAGGCCGACTGATAATGTCTTTGTCTATTTACTTTAGTGTTTTTTGTTTTGAACAAACTTAAGTGTAGGAGAAACCTTACCAAAAAGAGTTTTCGGCAGTTCGTAATCTCTGATGTCCATTAGGAAAATTTTATTCAATGGGAAGCAAACCGTAAGAAAAATTCTTACTAAATAGATACTGCAATAGATTTGCTTGGTCTTTTATCCGTTTAAGGTTTCCAGGTACCGTCCATAATGTTACGACTAGGAATATATAAAGAAAAAACAGAAAACCTTGAGTGTACAAAATTTACGGCTGCATCTAATTAGTTTATTTAGTGGGGAGTCAGGTTGGCGTAGCAGTCATCACTCGCGCCTCTCACCTCTACGACCCGGGTTCGACTCCTGGGCTCCGCACGTGAGCTGAGATTTGTCAATCTCAATCTGACTTTGAGGGTTTTTCTCCGGGTACTCCGGTTTTCCTCCCTCAGTAAAAATCGAATTCCAGTTTATTCCATCTAGCTGTGGTGCTGTGCTCCGAGGTCGTGTATGGGTCGTAAAGTGGCTGCAATTGTGTGTGTCTGTAACCATTGTATGTGTGTGACGAGCGCACCTTTAAAATGCTTGCGGTCCGACTTCGTTGAGCCGCGTCCTCGTAATTCAGCCCCTGGCTGCAAGGAGGGCGATTAGCAAGGCCGATTTAGATTTATTTATTTAACATAAAAAACTACCTAAATCGAGCTCTACATACTAAGTCTATGTCGTCAGTTTCTACTGGCGAATGTTCGAGAAACCTTGTTTGTTTAATTCCTGTTCTTCACTGGAGATCTTTGCAGAATTCTTCGTATTTCTGCTTTTCCAAATGAAAATGCAACTGGAAGTCAGAGAATTTGCGCTTCTTGGACGTCAATTAGCTTCCCCACGGTTTTTGAACAATAAAAGCGAGCGTTGTATCGAATCCATTACATAAAAATACATTGCTGATTATATGGTTTTTTATTTCTTCAGTCTGGACTCGTATTCCGGGTTCGCTTAGACAGATTGACACAGGATACTCTCGAGCTGTTTGGGGAACTAATCGTAAATATCAGATATGGAAGTTGAAACGAGACAGAAGAAGTTGGAGACAAGTCAAAGGCCGGTTGAATCATGTATCGCCGGGCGAAGGTGGCGTTTGGGGAATTTACAAGCGTTATTATATCTACTATCGTTGGGGTAAGAGCAGAGTTTAAGTTTGTACTATTTTAGTATTGCAACAACAGAAAGAAAAGAAAACCGATAAGAAAATAAAGTTGAGTGTTTCCTAAATATGTGTTTGGTTTAATAGTGAAAGTGTTTGTACTGATGTTTTTTTGTTGATATGACTCCAAAGGGTCAATGCGCAACAGAGTTGGCAGTCGCTGGGAGCGTCTTAAAGGTCAATTGATGCAGATTGACTCCGGCCCTTTCGGGTTTGTGTGGGGAGTGACTAGATCTCACAGAATCTTCTACCGAACGGGTATTAGTTGGAAAAACCCGAAAGGAAGTGGATGGCGTCGAGTTAAAGGAAGCTTGAAATACGTATCAGTTGGTGAATTTGGAGCATGGGGTGTGAATCGTTACAACAAGATCTATTTCCGCTATGGAATATCTCGAAAACGGCCCCAAGGTAATTGAGATCGTAGTGAATTATTTAATTTGATAGGCAGTTTTGTTTTTTGATAAACAATAGTATGCAGGACGGATAGATTAACCATGGAAAAATGTTCAACTGTTTTAAGGTATATAGTTCAAATTTCAAACCCTTTTATAATAAAGAGAATGAGAATATTTAACATTGCTGTTGTTGTTCAATTAAATAAAATTAGAATTACGATTTGTAACAAAACGAGAAAACTAAGCCAGGGTGATAGTGTTGAAGGAAAAGAAATGATTTCGAGGTTATTAGAATGTGGTAGCTATGTGTTTTTCAGAACCAATATTGACAAAATGAAAAGTAGGTAATTTTGACATGATTGAAGATTTGAACAGTAGACATGAAAGTAGTTCCTACTGATATTGAATGAAAATCGTTTAGAAATAAGGAGATATATGCTGAAAATTTATTTATGTTTGCAATAGGTACTCAATGGCGTAACGTTCCTGGAAAATTGAAGAGTATCGAGAGTGGACCAAATGGAGCTGTTTGGGGAGTGAACAAAAATGGCTACATCTTCACGAGAGGTGGTGTGACTCGTCGAAATCCAATTGGACGACGCTGGGTGCGTGTCAGCGGTCTATTGAGCTCTGTAACTGTGGGATGTACTGGTGTTTATGGCGTGAACCGTAAAAATGCAGTTTGGAGATTTCAAGGTAAGTTGATGTAAAGGTGGTTTGGCAAAGACTAAAAAACTTTTCAGACCAAATAAACCAGTTTTAGTTAAACTACCTCGTTTTCAAGTGTCAAATCTTCTTACCCACCTCCTCGCAGGAGTTTAATTGTAGTAATTTCTAAGCAGATAGGGCGTTTCGGTGTGGCGTTTATTTAAGGGCGGCGTTTATTCAAAATACTGTTTATTTTTATAAACAACCAACCATAACTTTAATTTAAAAATATAAAAAATGATACAGTTCTTTGTCTGGCTGTACCGATCAAGCTTTACAGTTTTAAAACTACAACTTGTTTTGCTAGTAAACGCAATTTTAAAAAACTCCGCTCTGCGCTTGTAAAAAGTGAACGTCATAAATTTTATGTTTCAGTTTGTTGTCTGTTCCAGGGTGCGGCGTTTAATCGAAGGCGGCGTTTATTAATATTTTGGCTCTCAGGTGCGGCGTTTATTTGAGGGCGGCGTTTATTCGAGGAAATTCGGTAACTATAAACAAGATGCTTGGACAACGGAAGAAACGCGAAGAAAGTCGACATGACAGGCCAAGATACATATGGTTGCATATAAACGCAGAAGAAGACAGTACAAGAGTTTCGTTTTCTCCCACGTCCCTTTGCGTATGGCCGCCAATTCTTTAAACAACCTTAAGACTACCTACCCGAGGTAGTTTAGCTAAACATGGTTTAAACCCAGTTTAGTTACGCAAGCATGCAGTGTGAACGGAACCTTGTTTAATTAAACTCATTTTAACCATGGTTAAGGTCTGGTGTGAGTGCAAAATATTATTAGTACAGTATTTTAAAAAATGTGTACAAAAAGATGATTGAAAACTTTTTGCTTTTCAGGACGTATTGGGCGAGCATTGCTTAAATGTCGCAGTTTAGGTGAGAGGATGGGAAGCAATTGAAATCAGTAGTCATTTTTTTTTAAACATTTTGTTTGTATTAAAAATTAAACGTATCGGTAACAATATTTTCATCAATTTTGTTTTCAGGTGTCCATCGACCAAAGCCAAAGCCCAGTGGTAAAGGTAGGTTTTGGCGTGAATGAAATGAAAGAATGCAAACCATTGGTTTGATTGTAGGGAAAGTCGTGATGAAGGTAAATTGTTAGTCTTAGCAGGAGAACGCAATTTAGGAGCAACGCAGAGATCATAGCATTTTAACTTGTCATTTGCTTTGTTTCTTAAATAATGGTTGTTAAAATGTTAGGATTACATTAGGACTTTTTTCTCGGTTGATTTCTCTAGCTTATGTTGGATATGGTGTTGTTGTGTTTGGTTGTGATTAGTGACTTATGGAGTTTTATGCAGAAGTAGAGGAAAACTGATACATGAAAGAAGAACCTTGCTAGATTGGCTAGTTGTAGATTACCTAATCATGAAATGATTAATGAAGTTGGAAAAATATATGGAGAAATCGGTTTGACATGGAAGATGGTATTTTAGTTCTCCAAAGGCGGCATTACCATTTCAAGGGTCTTTTTTAGGTAAAGACTGGAAACGTATTTCGGGTTCGCTGAGACAGATTGACACAGGATACTCTCGTGCTGTTTGGGGAATTAATCGTAGTAATCAGATATGGAAGTTGAAACGAAACAGAAGAAGTTGGAGAAAAGTCAAAGGCCGGCTGAATCATGTATCGCCTGGTGAAGGTGGCGTTTGGGGAATTTACAAGCGCTACTATATCTACTATCGTTGGGGTAAGAGCAAAGTTGTAATACAATGTTGTGCTTTTTAGTATTGCGATAACAGAGAGAAAAAAAAAGGATAAGAAAATAAAGTTAATTGGTGTTGTTGAGGTGTTGCAACTCAAAATATGTATTTGATTTAATATTGAAAGTGTTTAAACTGACGTTTTTTTGGTAATATGATTTCGAAGGGTCAATGCGCAACAGAGTTGGCAGTCGCTGGGAGCGTCTTAAAGGTCAATTAATGCAGATTGACTCCGGTCCGTTTGGATTTGTGATGGGAGTAACTCGAAAAAACAGAATCTTCTACCGAACGGGTATAACTTGGAAAAATGCAAAAGGAAGTGGATGGCGTCGAATTTCAGGAAGTTTAAAGTATGTTTCAGTTGGTGAATTTGGACCATGGGGTGTGAACCGTTACAACAAGATTTACTTCCGTTATGGAATGTCTCGAAAACGGCCCCAAGGTATTTTAAGTTTGGTGCATTTTGAACGTTTTTCTGCAACCCATAGTTTTATAATACACAGTGGTTAAAAGAGTAAAGTAAAAATGCAGAGCCCTTATTAGTATAAAGATTATAATTTGGTTTTGACTTTTATCGAATTCAATGAGAAGACACCAGGGTCCAGTTGTTGAAAACGGAATTATCACTAGCCCAGGGTTAAATTGTTAACCCATGTTGTTGTTTCGAACCTTAGAGAGACTTAGTTCAGCTGTAATTTTGGAATTAATAATTTTTTCTTGAAAAGTTGAAACGGTTTTTCTACGATAACCGATATCATTTTAAGATTCAAATTAAAAATCTCTTATCTAGTATTCTGGAAATAGCCGACGATTATATTGACTTCCATGAAATTCTTAAATATATAAAGCAGTTTCACTTTCTCTAAACTATTTGACGAAAACAAACAAAAATCAACTCTTATCTAGATTAGTATCTTTAAATTTTTTAAAAAACTTTACGATTTACATGTATAAAAATTTTTGTAAAACTTTACGTTTAGTCCGCACTTGTGGTGGCCTTCATCAGAATAAAAAGGAATTAGAATAAACATAGATATAAGTACAGTTGTATGCATAAAAATGAATAAAATTGTAAGAACAAAGTTATAATTAACGGAGGCGTGGTTGGCGCAGTGGTAAGATCTCTGCCTTCTAACCACAAGGTCCAAGGTTCAAACCCCGGCTCAGCCGAATATTTGCGTGACCTTCTTTTCCGCCAAAGTTGACTCAGCTTTCCATCCTACCGAGGTCGGTAAAACAAGTTTTAGCTTTTGCTGGGGGCTAACCTGCGATGGATTAGTGTCCCGTCCAGGGAAAGTCAATGACTCTCATCCGCTTAGCACTACAGAAACCGGAGATAAGCACCAGCTCCAATGGGCCACTTAGGCTCATAAAAAGGATTTAGCTTTAGCTTAGCCAGGATTAAAGTTAATCAGCCTTTGAACAACCCAGCGCAGGCCGTTTGAGGAATATTGTGTTAAAGAATTGTTCTTGGTCTCATTAGGTACTCGATGGCAGAACGTCCCAGGAAAATTGAAGCAAATCGAGAGTGGACCAAACGGAGCCGTTTGGGGAGTGAACATAAAAGGCAATATCTTCACGAGAACAGGAGTGAGTCGCCGAAACCCAATTGGACGACGCTGGGTGCAAGTTGGTGGTCGTCTGAATCATGTCACTGTTGGATGTACTGGCGTTTATGGTGTGAAGCGCAATTACGGTGTTTGGAAATATCGCGGTAAGTTGAAACAGCTCTGTGTTCGTAATTTGTGCTTAACTTCAGTCATGGACGAAGAGAAATTGTTTTGAAAATTTGTTAATAAAAACCTGTAATATGTTTGAATTGTAGGAAGTATTGGTCGAAGATTGCTAAGATGTCACAGTTTAGGTAAGAAGTTAATGAGTGAAATTAAGAAAGTATATACTTTTAAGAGATAATGTTGAATTTGGTAAATGTGTTATTTGAATCTGTTTCAAGATAGTATTTGACGATATCAATTTGTTCATCTTTCAGATAAACATCGACCGAGACCGTCTGGTAAGTATTTATTTTGTTCAAGAATACGAAGTTCATGAAGTATTATAGTTTTATTAGGAGAACAATGAAAGGTGACCCGTTTTCGCTACCATTTACTGAACAAGAGAGATACGGCAACTAAGTATTCGTGCTGTAAGGATTTTTTTAACATTTTACCAGAGTGGAGGTATTTTCTGCAAGAAATTTATTTCATCCCGTTTAGCTGAATGTTGAAAGGAACTTTTCTCCGAAGTGCGCATAGTGTACGTAATTAATGTTTCCATTTCGAGACATCGGCCAACAAGATTTAGTGCATAAATCCAGGCAATCTCCCTGATAAAACTAAACTAGAATTTTTTTTCTGAAATTGTACGTCCAAGACCAAGACCAAAACCAAGTGATAAGTGGGAATGACTTTGCCACTTCAATGTAGTTTTTTCTTTTTAAGAAAGGAAATGGGAATTTTGTTTCGATTAAAGAAAAAGAAAAACTGTAGTCTAGAAAAGGTCAAACCAAAAACGGTTTGCGTGAAATTTTGGAGTGTTTTGAAAAGGTTTCATTGGGTTTAGGGGTAATACTTACAGGTTCTGAATTGCTTTGAACGAAAACCCTAGCAAAGATTTTCAGTTTATAGTTATGATATTTGCATGGCCTTTCATTGGTGTAAACATTACGGTCGATTTGGTTTCCTTATGAGACGATGAAAATATAAGTGTGCACCCCCTTTAACCTTCAAAAAATTACAAAGGGTGTGAGGTTTCGTGTTGTCATATGTTTGTTTAATATAGAATTTTTTTATTGATTTAATATTCTGATTATATTTTAGGCGGAATCTGGACAAGTATTCCGGGTGCATTGTCACAGATTGACACTGGTTATTCTCGTGCTGTTTGGGGAACAAATCGTTATCAAAAGGTTTATAAACTGCAAAGAAATAGAAAAAGTTGGAAACGAGTCGATGGTCGTTTGATTCATGTATCGCCTGGTGAAGGTGGCGTTTGGGGAGTTAATAAGCGTTACTATATCTACTATCGAACCGGTAAGAACCAATTTACAGTAACATATGTTCACAGTTTTATTAACACTCGACGGGAGATCAGTGATCATACTTCCCAGTTTTTATGAATTAATTTTAATCACAAGTAAGAAAAAAAATTTACTTCTTGTAAGGACACTTTGATTTGGTTCTAAAAGTTAATTTTTATGAACTTGAAATACTATTAAACAAGAAAGTTTTTGTTGATATGTTTTCAAAATGTGTTTCCTAAGGATCAATGCGCAACAGAGTTGGGGGTCGTTGGCACCGTATTAAAGGTCAATTAATGCAAATTGACTCTGGTCCGTTTGGATTTGTGATGGGAGTAACTCGACGCAACAGAATCTTCTACCGTACGGGTATTAATTGGAAAAATGCAAAAGGAAGTGGATGGCGTCGAATTTCAGGAAGCTTGAAGTATATATCAGTTGGTGAATTTGGACCGTGGGGTGTGAACCGTTACAATAAGATTTACTTCCGCTATGGAATGTCTCGAAGACGGCCCCAAGGTAACTGAGTGTGAAGCCTATTGAAATATTTAATTTGACAGGGAGTTTTGCTTTTCGACATCCAATAATATGTAGTACGGTTGGATCAACGTTGCGAAAATGTTCAACTGTTTTAAGATATTACGTTATTTAAACCTACTTCTAATAATGGAAATGAGAGTAGATAATATTGTTGTTGTTGAACTAAATAAAAGTAAGTTTGCGGTTTGAAATAAAACGAGGAAACTAAGCCAGGATGATAGTGTTGATAGTAATGTGTTTTTCATAACCAATATTAATTTTAATAAATGAAAAGTAAGTAGTTTTGACATGACAGAAATTGTGAATAATGGGCATGAAAATGGTTTCATTTGATATTGAAATGAAAAGAAGGAAATGTGTACTAAAAATTCATTCATGCTGGTAATAGGTACACGATGGCGTAACGTTCCTGGAAAATTGAAGCGAATCGAGAGTGGACCAAATGGAGCTGTGTGGGGAGTGAACAAAAAGGGCTACATCTTCACAAGAGTAGGAGTGACTCGTCGAAATCCAATCGGACGACGCTGGGTGCAAGTGAAAGGTCTTTTGAACTCTGTAACTGTTGGATGTACTGGTGTCTATGGTGTGAACCGTAACAATGCAGTTTCGAGATATCGAGGTAAATTGATGCAAAGATGTCCTGGCAAAGTCGTTTAAGGGTTTAAAATTAGTACAGTACTTTACAAACATGGGTACAAGAAGAAAAATGAAAACATGTTTTTTCTTTTTGCAGGACGTATTGGGCGAGGACTACTGAAATGCCATAGTTTAAGTAAGTGTATGGGAATCCATTGAAATCATTAGTTATCTTTGCATTAAAAATTTATGGTGTCTGTAACAATATCTTCATCAATTATGTTTTCAGATGTCCATCGACCAAAGCCAAAGCCCAGTGGTAAAGGTAGGTTTTGGTTAATTAAATGAATGAATATGATACATTGGTTAGTTTGTCGGAAAGTTCGTGATTCAGGTAAATTGTTAGTCTTAGACGGAGAAACGAAATTAGAATCAAAACAGAGATCATAGTATTTTGGTTTGTCATTTAATTTGTTTTCGAGTAGTTGTTAAAATATTAGTATGTTGTAGGATTAGATTAAGACTTTTCCTCTTGGTAGATTTTTTCAGCTTATATTTGATATGGTCTTGTTGTGTTTGGTTGTGATAACTGATGTGTCGAGTTTTATAGAGAATTATATGATAACCAAAGCTTTTCTCCCATTTTGATTGGTTCTCGCCTATGATCTATTAGAGGACAGATGCACGCTTGACGTCACCATTACAAATTTTTAAATTTTTTATCATATAAAACAAATAGATTCCATGTTTTTGAGCGTCTGTTCAGTAATAGATCATGGAGGACGTAAAACTGTGGTAAGAACTTCAGTGACACACTCGGCTATTGCCTCGTCTGCCACTTTAATTTTTGTCCTTACCAACGTTTGACGTCATCTATGATCTATTTCTGAACAGACGCACGTAAACTTGGAATCTATGTGTTAAATAGAGAAAAACTGGAACTCGAAAGTAGAACTGCGTTAGACTGGCTAATTTTAGTTTACGTGATCGTGAAATGAATCATCGAGTTGAACAAAATATCGATAAATTTGTTTTACACGGAAGATTACAATTTAGTTGGTCAAGGGAGGTATCACCATTTCACGAATGTTTCATAGGTGGAGACTGGACACGTATTCCGGGTGCGCTGAGACAGATTGACACAGGATACTCTCGTGCTGTTTGGGGAATTAATCGTTATAAGCAGATATGGAAGCTGCAACGAAATAGAAGAAGTTGGAGAAAAGTCGATGGTCGTTTGATTCATGTATCGCCTGGTGAAGGTGGCGTTTGGGGAGTTAGCAAGTGGTACAAGATTTATTATCGTTTGGGTAAGAGTGAAGTTCCGTTCATTGCAGATTTTTGTATTAGTTATTTTCAAAATTAGAAAGAAGAAGCATGTGAAGTTTTGAAAGAAAATGTTATTTTTTTTCTGAAGTATTTGTCAAAATTTTCCCAAAGGCTCAATGCGTAACAGAGTTGGCAGTCGTTGGCAGCATATTGGAGGACGATTAATTCAGATTGACTCCGGTCCTTTCGGGTTTGTGTGGGGAGTGAGTCGACTTCACAGAATCTTCTACCGAACAGGTATTAGTTGGAAAAATCCGAAAGGAAGAAAATGGCGTCGAGTTAGAGGAAGCTTGAAGTACATCTCGGTTGGTGAATTTGGTCCTTGGGGTGTGAACCGTTACAACAAGATTTGGTTCCGGTATGGAATGTCTCGAAGACGTCCCCAAGGTAATTGAAAGTGATGCATTCTGGAATTTTTCTGCAAATCATAGCTTAAAATACAGAAAAACAAAAATAAAATTATTTACATATTTACACTCCATTTTAAAAATTTCAGGATTAATATCTTGGAAAAAGAATTACGAACTGATAAGTGAAGGCTACCTGTAAATAACAATAAGGGATAATCGAGACAGGGTGGCCTTTAGACAGAAAATTTAATGAAAGATATGATCGGAAGTAACACGGTTTGCATAATAAAAGAAAAAAGCTAAGAAGAACTGAGACAAAAAGAGAAAGGCAATTAACAGAAAGCAAAGTTAGCACTACATAATTAGGATGGGCGGAAGTAATCAAAATTATAATCAATGGAACGTTAGTTATCAGAAATAAATTGTTTTTTCAGTTTTCTTGAAGCTTTCAGTTGTGCTTAAAGATTTAAGTTCTTCATCTACGGAATTCCAGACTTTGGGTTCATTTTTATTGAATTAAAATTGGAGAGGACACCTTGCTTTGTGAATTTTCCAAAGGTACTTAGAGAGTATATTAAGAATTGTTTCTGAAGTAAAAATTCGTTTGAAGGAACTTTTGGAACCTTGTTATCTCACCAGTTCGAAGGCATTTTCCGTGGTTACTACGTTGCATTTGAACCATTCTGGAACATTTTCTATGACGTATATGTGTTGCTGTTTTCATTAGATTTATCCGCGCAGTAAGAGACTCAGGTCAAAAAGCGGAAAAGACATCCAGAGTGACTGTGTTGGTCGGAAAGACGGATAGAAAGAAGTTTCTCAGAACGAAGAGAAAATTTGCAAGGAAACTGCCCTTTAGATTTAGTTACAATAAGAAAGCCTAGTTTGTTGTTGAATCTGAATGTAAAGAAATGCATGTCTTTGATATGAAAGTTGTTTTAGGAGGAAAAACTCTAAACGTTTTTGGACGTTTGTGTTGAATAGTTGTCTTTGGTGGCTTCAGGTACTCGATGGCGCCAGATTAGCGGAAAATTGAATCAAATTGAGAGCGGACCAAACGGAGCCGTTTGGGGAGTAAACAAAAATGGCAACATCTTCACGAGAGCAGGAGTGAGTCGCAAAAATCCAATTGGACGACGATGGGTGCAAATTAGCGGTCGTCTGAGTTATGTTGGTGTTGGATGTACTGGCGTTTATGGTGTGAGTCGTAACTATGCGATTTGGAGATATCGCGGTAAGTTGTAACAAATGTGCGCTTTGTTGTCCGCAATAGCATTGCCTGTGTGAAATTATTTTGAGATTATTTGAAGTAAAAAAACTGGAGTATCTTTGCCTTGCAGGTCGAATTTGTCGAAGTTTATTAAGATGCCACAGTTTAGGTATGTGAGGTAGAGATAAAAAATGTTAACCCTTTTAGCCCCAAACACGACAAATAAAGTATTGGTAAATTCTCCCAACCGAACCCAATACTTTTCATATTAGCAGTTTGGGACGATTTTTCTTTCTTCTGAAGATTAATCCACTTGATCCTTTCTTTATTTCTCATTACCAGTTATATTTGTTAATTTGAGTTATGTAAGGAGAAATGAGATGTTGATAGATTGCTTGGGGGATAAACGTGTTAAGTGAAAGTTGAGAAATTGCATAGTATGTGGTGTTCAGGTTTTGCATTTGAATTCGTTTCAAAGATGATTTGATAATATAAAGAAATTTATTTTTCAGATGTACATCGACCAAGGCCCAGTGGTAAGTGATGGTTTTCTATTGAATTAAAATGTAGATTTATAGGTTTTGTACTTTTGAAAACTACGAATGCTCATTGATGTTGGAGTTGTTGTTGGAGGTCATGATTTGCAAAAACTGTGGAACCTATAGCGATGGTTGTTCTTTAGACTTTTCTTTAGATTCGGAATGTTATAAATGTTTGTTGCTACCGTAAGTCACAGGTAAGGTAGAAAAACTAGTTAGATCAAAGACAGGCTAAATCGTCTGAGAGTTGTATATTGGGTTCAAATATTTATTCCTCGTTTATAAAGGTGGACGCCCAAGACCAAGACCTAGACCAAGACCAAGACCAAGACCTAGACCTAGACCAAGACCAACTGGTAAATGTAACAATTTTGTTGTGTTTTGCGCATTTTAATTCCTTTGTGGGTACCTCACGGACAGCATTTTCTGGGATTTAAACCTAACATGCTCATATTCCGAAACCCCTTTGACGCATTATATGCAGCTTTAAAATGCTTCGACACAGGGCAAACTTCTAAAATAGAATTCTATTTTATATTTTAAATGCAAACTGAATGCAAAAACATGTCAGCGTTTGTTCGTATGGTCCTTAAATATGAACCATTTGTCACTTCAGGAAAGATAATGACCAACAAAGGGAAGTACTGTGTGTTCCCGTTCAAGTACCGAGGAAAGCTGTATCGGTCCTGTATCAAAGTGAATTCGCGCAGACTATGGTGCTCGCTTACTTCAAATTATGACAAGCATAAGAAATGGGGGTACTGTTTGAACAAAGGTGAGTTGAGTGACTTGATAGTTAGAATGAGAGAACGAAAATGATAACGATAACTATATAAGAATGAGCGACTGATAATGATGATAATGATGATGATGATGATAATGATTCTAATGGTGATGATGATGGTGATGATGATGGTGATGATGGTGGTGGTGGTGATGATGATAATGATATTGATGGTGGTGATGAATAATTTGTGATAAAGTTTATGATAAAGTTAACAATGATGATGATTATGATAATGCTGATGATGATAATGATAATGATGATGATAAAGATATGATGATGATAAAGATATGATGATGATGATGGTGATAGTGAATTGAAATCGAATCTTTTTCTACTTTTAAAGGTGGACGTCCTAGACCTAGACCAAGACCTAGACCAAGACCTAGACCAAGACCTAGACCAAGACCAAGACCAAGTGGTAAATGAAGAAGTTCTGTTGTGTTTTGCTTATTTTATTAACTTTATGGATATTGGAAAGTTGAATTATACTAATTTGGGGGCCAACGGGCCCAATTTCTAGGTATTAAGACTGATTATATTTGTCTAATGTTACGTCGGTGTTAGGTCGTTGGGCACAAATTCCTGGCGTGTTAAAACAGATCGACACTGGTTATACTCGAGCAGTCTGGGGTGTAAACCGTGCAGGAAAAATCTGGAAACTTAGAAAAAACATGCGAAACTGGAGACTTATTGCAGGACGACTCATTCATGTGTCTGCTGGAGAAGGTGGCATCTGGGGAGTGAGCAGGAAACATACTATCTGGTACCGTTTGGGTGAGTGTTTTTTGTCCCTCTCTTTCTATGTGTTTGCAGTCCCTTATCGAAGAACTGAACTTTCCATTTTTAAAACATCAATGAAGGTATGGTGTTCGTGTCGGTGACTGACACCAAAATTCGATCATAACCTCCCGATAAAGTTTTAACAATAGCTGAGCTGCAGCTAGAATTTTAAGTCACAATGTATGTTCCAGTTTCATTGCATTTGCTACCAATAAATCAGAGTAGTTGCAAAGAGTCAGAAATCGTACGCAGTTAAGAAGAAGAAACGAAAGCTTGTATGGACAATGTAATATTAGCGATAGCATTAAGAACCACCATTGTCAAACACAGGATTAATAAGAAATACGTATCGCTGTCATGTATGATGTGTGGAGAGAGCAATAAATGGTAGAACAACGACAAATCTAGAATGCAAAAACCTTGCGCAGTCGTGCAAGAACTGGAGGCAGGATAAAGTGGCCCAAGTTATCTATTGATCACTCAATGGAAACAATGCAAGTTAAAGTGGCCCAGGTGGTGCATAGATTCCCATAATTGAAACTATGCACAACAAAGTGGAACAGATGGTGGATAGTTCACTAAATATGGAACAACAACAGATCTAGAATGCAAAAAGCTTGCGCATTCGTTCAAGAACTGGATGCACGGTAAAGTGGCCCTGGTGATGTCTTGATGACTCAGTTAAAACAATGTACGACAATATGGCCCAGTTGGTGCACAGATTATCCGTTTACAGCTAACAGGCCAGATGTTTTAGTTATTCACAAGGATAAGCACAGTTTTATTTGTTTACGCACATTTTGCGTTTTTTTGGGAAATAATAATAATAATAATAATAATAGTAATAACAATAATGATAACAATAACAACAACAATAATGATAGTAATAATAATAATGAAAATGGTCTATACACACAATACACTAGTAGCTCTTCCTTTGTGAAAAGCCTACAAAAACAATTATCATTCTGACATCCTTTATCAATTTCAAGATGATTTGACAGCCATCAAACTATAATATTGTTAAGAAGTAAATCTTTTAGCTCATGTCATTTTTATATGCTTCTGAAGGATCAATGCGCAATCGAGTGGGCAGTCGCTGGCAAGGTATCAAAGGCCGACTGATGCAGATTGACTCCGGTCCGTATGGTCTTGTGTGGGGAGTTACTAAACGTTACAAAATCTACTGCCGCACGGGCATAACGGGGAAGAACCCAAAAGGAAGCGGATGGCGTCGTGTCGATGGAAAACTGAAGTACGTGACAGTTGGTCAGTTTGGCTCTTGGGGGATAAATCCACGCAACTATATTTACTTCCGGTATGGAATATCGCGTAAAAAGCCCAGTGGTAAGATCTGATTTCTTCTTTTGTTCTTAGTAATAATAAGTGCTAATAGTGCTTAATAGGTTTTAGTGTTTGTAGAGTTTTTTAGTGTTTCTATATCTAAATGTAAAGCGCATCAGATCATTTCTTCATGTTTTTTGCGCTATATAATGGTAATTATTATTATTAATAATGTTGATTATAACGTTGATGTACTTTGGTGATGTTAATGAGATTGATTTTGATAGTCCAACATTTTACCGGCGTTTTACCGCGTTAGCTACAGGCTATGTGTGATCTCAAAAAGCTCAAATTCTAAATTTAGCTGCAAACTTACTGTAGGTACTCGTTGGGTTCGCGTTAGTGGAAGACTCAACCAGATCGAAAGTGGGCCGAACGGAGTCACATGGGGAGTAAACAGGGCCAGCCGCATCTTTTATCGTAGTGGTGTCAGTCGGCGAAGACCAATCGGTAGATATTGGGTGCAAATCATCGGTCGCTTAAACTACGTGACGCTTGGATGTACAGGAGTTTATGGTGTCAATAAGAAAGGAAAAATATTGTTCTATCGCGGTAAGAAGACGGAATTTTATGTTTCTTTTAACCCTATTCAGACTGCGTGTGTTCGTGTGTGTGTGGGGGAGGGGGGTGGGG
>JAOCNB020274596.1:0-16171 GCA_026546465.2 Palythoa caribaeorum
GTTTCAACAACACAGAGAGTGCATTTTGTCGTAAGGAATTCCGTATAAACTAATTTGAAACGCTTTATTGTTCTATAATTTTTTTAATAACTGGTTTGCAAATAAATAAGCGGATCAATAACGTTATAATTTACAAAATTTTGCATTCAGCACGAAGTGGTGAAAGAAACCATTTTAAAAAGCCTTAAGGGAAATATTTCGACAAGCCAGAATTTTGCAACCGAATTTACTCCGTTTTAAAAGCTGAAGCAATAAGACATGCTGTACAATTAAAAACGTCGTTTAAAATACTTTATATTTAAGGTGCCTTATAAATGCAATGGTATGTTGTCTTGTCGCAGCTCCTTTTAATAAACTTAGTAACTCAAAATTTCACTTCGCGGTCTTCGTTCTTCCCGAATTTCACAAGCTACCCCGCACAATTTCCACTAAAACTAACAGTATAAAAGCGGTTTACTTACCCCTATAAGGTCACACGAATGCTACCAGACCTATAAGGCCACACGAATGCTACCAGACTCGACTTAAACGACAATATTTGCATCGAAGATGCAGTATTTCCAATTTTACTCGCTCCAAAGCAGACTCGTCAAGCAGCACTGCCGCAAGTTGACGGTTTTGCGTTTGTAATTAGCGACGTTTGTGTTTTAGCCAATTACACAGCAAGCAGCCAATTTACAATTCCCACTCTTCACATTTTCACTTGCAACATTTAATATCGCACGTGAACACGCCTCATGACCGTGTAGTAAATTGCTTTTTAAACAATATAAAGGAATCAGGCGCATCATAAAATTTATTGTTTCTTTTGGAAAAGTTGTGTAAAGTTTGGAATTTGGAAATTTTACTATAACTGCAAGTGGAAGGATATATCCTTTTTTTAGATCTTGTGTTTATTTTATGTAATAATAGCCGGGGATTCAACAATTCAACAACTGCATTTATTAAACGTAATATGAACAACTCCCGCTTTTTGAAAAAATATTGTGGAATTACCGTATTTCCTCGAAGAAACGCCGCTCCAGAGAGCCAAAATATTGATAAACGCTGCCCTCGAATTAACGCTGCACCCTGGAACAGACAACAAACTGAAACATCGAATTTATGACGATCACTTCAGTTTTAAATTCGCAGAGCGGAGTTGTTTAAAACTGTAATTTTAAAGTTTGAAAAGCACAGACAAAAATCCGCAACATCGAATTTATCTGATTTCTTACGCGTTTACAAGCGCAACAAGTTGTAGTTTTTAAAGTGTAAAGCACAGCTTGACACAGCTGGACAAAGAAATATATCATTTTTTTCTACTTTTTAAAGTAAAGTTACGGCTGTTTTTTTTAAAAAAATAAACAGCATTTCAAATAAACGCTGCTGTCGAAATAAACGCTACCCTCGAATAGACGCCACACCGAAATCATGAAAAATGTAATTAACGGCGTTGAGTTTATTCGAGAATTTGCAGGGGCCGCGGAACTCTGGTCTTTCGCCGATTGTGTAATTAATCTTTTATTATGCCTGCGTTATTGCGCCGTGTTCTACTTTTGACCAGAAACCAGAGACTGATAGCTATTTGAAGCTGTTTGAACAAATAGGAAGCATTTCTCGCCACTTCAGAGGCCTGGGAAATAGACCATTTTAGGATTCCCAACGGCCGCTGACTACAGTGACAATAGATTCATTTGTACAGTGTTAGCCTCGTTATGAAGTTAAATATTCATAAATACCAATGTAGTTTTAACCATTTACAACTGTGTTTATTATTGGACGTGTGATTTCTCACTCTCTCTCACTGGTATCTCTGAAATAATATAACACCAAAATGAAGCTAACACTGTTAAAATGAGTCTATAGACATTGAACTCAGCGACAACTAAGAATTCGAAACTGGTCTATTAAAAATTTTCAGTTGAAGCACGCTCCGGGCCCCCTCAGAACTGTGTGCATTTCGCATGTGTAAATTTTCGCATGCGCACAGGCAGCCCAAGATAAGAATGCGGTGTAGCCCAGTACTGCAGTAGAGCATTCACCCCTATACATCTATTTAATTTTAATATAAATATACTAGCGTTCTATTACCAATGCTGTTCTCTGATTGGCCACCCTACCAACTTTATATTCGGTGATATACAGTGGGTAGCGATTGTCAACAAAATGACGGCCGCTCCTTCGAGGTTTCAAATAAAATTCCGAAGTATTGAATAAAATTGACAGCCTTTTTTTGAACGACTAGTAGATTTATACTAAAACAATTAGAATATTCGCTCTCGATTTCTCTCGCGCGATAGTTAATTCGGGCTTCGCCCTCATCAACTATCACGCGATAGAAATCTCGACCTCATAATCTAATTGTTAATTATATACTAGAAGTAATCACAGATTAACAATGTGCGTTCGACATCTTTGTTAGTGCTTTTCATAAGAAGAGTTAACAGCGATCATATTTTACTGTTGGAATCCTTTTTCTTAATTTTATTACAAGAGGCTCTACAGAGCCTTCACTGGGTTGCCTGTGTTCATTTTGATCTTTTCTCAAAAATAGTACTGATTTCTCCGTGTATATTCGACCCTGTAAGCCGTTTTGTTCCATAAACTCTGCCGCAACAATCACAGTCTATTCAAAGTAGGTCAAGGTAGGCATTTTAGATCTGAGTTCAATTGACATCTACATCTACATCTACGTACTTACATGGCAACGGTTGCCCATCTCGCCACGATGTGCTGGTGCATATACAATCAAACATTAAACTCTAAGGTGTTATACAATTATTTGTGCTGTGCGTGGTGCAATCAGAATTATAAATATAGATAAAAAGCTAAGTATATTTAATAATAAAATAATAGACGAAATCTTTAAAATATTTTCCTATAGTGCTGATAAAATAGATAAATATCAATAATTGTAAATAAGTCATCGATAATTAAAATGTGTTCGTAGGGCCTGTTTGAATGAGGCCTCCGTTTTTATTTGGCGGATGTCAGGAGGTAATCTGTTATATTCTGTTATAGTTCTGGGGAAGAAGCTGTTTTTATATATGTCCCCTTGGGTCGCTGGGTTAATGATCGTTGCCTGTGATCTTGTATTATATCGGTGTGGAGGTATCTTTAGGTACGATGGAATTGTAATCGCTGAGTTTTCACCATTTAGAGATACATGCAGCAGTTCCATACGGTGACATCTCCTTCTGTTTTCTAAAGATGACCATCCTAATTCATTCAATAGCTGTGTCACGATGCCATCCTCCCTCTTGTAAACTCCCTTTACAAATCTAGCTGCACGTCTCTGGATGGTTTCTACTTCTCTAATATCTTTCTTTAAATGTGGATCCCACACAGCTGATGCAAACTCCACATGTGGCCTTACTAGAGCAACATACGCTCTTTCCTTAGTCTGCTCTGGACATCTTGAGAGGTTTCTTCGCAGGAATGCTAGCGAACGATTTGCTTTTCCTGTGATTTGATTGATGTGGTGGTCCCATTTCAGGTTTGATTGGAGCTCAACTCCAAGATAAGGATGGTGCTCTACTGCTTCCAGGATCTTTCCATAGATTTTATACTGGTTGGTGACTTGGTGTCCCTTTTTCCGAAGACTGAGTAGGAAACACTTTTTGATGTTGAATGACATCTGCCATTTATCTGCCCAATGCTGAAGCTTAGTAAGGTCGTCTTGGAGTTCGGTTTCGTCTTCTTTGTTGTTTACTACTTTATAAAGCAGGCAATCATCGGCAAAAAGCTTGACTTTTGAGTGGTTAATGTTAGTTCCGATATCATTGATATAGAGTAGGAACATAAGCGGACCCAGGACCGTACCTTGAGGAACTCCAGATTTGACTTTAACAGGTGAGGAAGCTTCACCATCCAGTATGACTGTTTGTGTTCGAGTCGTTAGCCAGTGCTTCAGCCAGCTTCCAAGACTACCATATATTCCATAGCTCTCAAGCTTGTTGAGGAGGCGTCGATGTGGCACTTTATCAAAGGCTTTGGAGAAATCCATTATAAGCATATCTACATTGTGTCCATCATCTCTCCATTTTGCAATGTCTTCTCGTACAGTGATGAGTTGTGTTTCACAAGACCTGCCTTTCCTAAAACCGTGCTGGAAATCAACAAGGATTTTGTGTTTCTCACAGTGAGACATTATATGTTTGTAAATAATATGCTCAAGGACCTTACAGCAAATGGATGTGAGCGAAATTGGTCGATAGTTTGCAGCAGAAAGACGATCGCCTTTCTTAAAAACTGAGACTACGTTGGCCGTTCGCCAATCTTTGGGAACCACTCCTTGTTGCAAAGATGCCATGTATATAATTTGGAGTAATGGTGCAATTTCGACCGCTGTTTCTTTCAGGACTCTTATAGGTATTTGGTCGGGACCATTTGCTTTCTTGGCATTAAGGCTGGTCAATAGATTTTGGACACCCACGACAGATATGTTCAGGTCCTCCAGCCTCTCCACCTGATGTTGAGTGGCGTCTGGCATAGGAGTGCTGGTATCCTCCTCGGTAAAGACAGTTTCATACTGTTTGCTAAGAAGTTCAGCCTTCATTTTGCTATCAATAATTTCTTTCTTGCCGTCTTTTAACACTGGTATGCCTATTTGATCTTTTTTTTGTGACCTGATGTACGACCAGAATCGTTTGCCTATGGTGAACTTCGGCCGGGACGTCACTTCATTTACTGTGTGTACCTCTAGGAGATCATTAATGTAGTTGTCATGTGCATCGTGAGTTAATAATCCGGCTGGCATTCAAGTTAATACTGTTCAGTGTTGTTGTTTGCCTTATCGGGAAGCTTTTCTACAGAGTACCTATTCATCTTCAAAGAAAATATGAGAGCAGAGAAATCCAATCAATTAACATAAGTTATTCTTCCATTTTGATCGGTTCTCGCCTATGATCTATTGGAGGACAGACATACGATTGACGTCACCATAACAAAATTTTTAATCTTTTAACATAAAAAACAATAGATTCCTCGTGTACCATTATTTTGTTCTTGCCACAGTTTGACGTCCTCTGTGATCTATTACTGAACAGACGCACGCAAAACATGGAATCTATTTGTTAAATGGTAATAGCACTGAGTGGAGTCCAATTCGGTTTGTAATCATATGAGTGATTAACAAAATGGGACAACCACGAAGGGGGCTCGAGTCCGATTTGTTAATCACGAGTGTGATTACAGACTGAATTGGACGACACGAAGTCCTGTTACCAATTAACTAATCATAATCATTACAATATCCGGAAAACAAAAAAGAGCAATTTGAAAATTATAGCTTTTAACTGTAACTTTTCATTTTCATTCCTGTTAAGGGGGAGTACATATGAAAAAATTGTTTTCGTCCAAAGCAGAGGGGTTACTGAAAAGTAGCTATATCACTGGAACCAAAACATAGGAAGCTGGGCATGGCATGACATCATCACGGGTGTTAGCTGGTTATCACGTGACACATCCCACCTTTTTTGGCAAGCGCCAGGGCGACATTAAATTCTCTGGATTTTTGAGAAAATTTGCTATTTTCTTTAATATTTGCGAGTGCCTGAGCTCATCATAAAGGGTATAGAAGGTTTAAACCTTGTCACGAAGAACTGTTCATCGGCACTATGAATGGGAGAGAAGATGTTGGTTTTGCTTGACCGCTAACAACAATTCTGCCCATTCATGGACAAGGGTCTCTGGAGCAGGTGTGTCTAGTCTCATCAGGTCACATTCTTAATTTTTAGAATCTCGTTGAAGGATAAAAGCAATCCGCTGCATATTAACTGGGTTGAATGTGGCAATCCAGTTTAAAAATGGGCCTGGTTTTTTCTGTCGTGTCCGTTAGTAATTTCAGTCTCGATGTTTTTGAAATAATTATGTACGCTGTCCCACAAGTGCAAATGGAAAAACCCACAACACAAACGCAACATATCCAAACAACAAACGCAAAATCCAAAACACAATTGTTGTTAATGTTATATGGCTGAAATACCTTGTCTTTCACAAGACTGAGAAAAAAAAAAGAAAAAAAAAACCCTGGAACTAGGACTCTTTTCAACATAACAAACACTCAATGAACTGAAGTTTTAATGTCTCATAAAGGACAAAGATTTCTGGCATGTCAATATTGCCACTTTCATCACATCTAAAGCCATCACGGCGGCGTGGTTGGCGCAAAGGGAAGACCTCTGCCTTCTAACCATAAAGTCCCAGATTCGACCACCGGCTCAGCCAAGTGTTGAACATTTGTGTGACCTTTTCCGTCAAAGTTGACTCGGCCTTCCATCCTCCAAAGGTCGGTAAAATGAGTACCAGCTTCTGCTGGGAGATAACCTGCGACGGATAAGTGTCCCATTCAGGGAGAGACAATGACTCTCATCCGCTTAACACTACAGAAACCGGAGATAAGCACCGGCTCCAGTGGGTCACTTAGACTCGTAACAGTATTTAGCTAGCCGAGCTAGAGAGGTCGATTGTTCAGGCCTATCAGTGTTGCAGTTCGAAATATTTCTAAACAAAGAGGAGATCGGCAAAGGTGCTATTGGTGTGGTCTTAAGTGCCCACCTCGTACAAAATAGTTCGACGATCGAGATAATCGTGATAAAGAAGGTACACGCCAAGGGTTATGAAAATAAAAGAAAACTTCCAGCCAGGGTTCTAAGGGCTGTGGATCACACTAATGTCGTTCAGTTTAAAGCTATTTGCAAATCACCATTTTAAGTTAAGAGAAAACTGACCAATTTGAAGATAAACGTTGCTCCTTCGATTCCAATATTGGATGGTTTTTTTGTTTTTCTCGCGAGTAATATATGATTGTAAAAATAATTGATACTCAAAAGCTTCCAAGTAACAGCTTTCTGGTTAAGAAGATGCAACTGTAAATATTTTTGAAGGAAAACTGGGGAATATGTCAGTTTAAATAACAAAGTCGAGCTAATATGGAGCTTTGCGCGTGCGCGTTTATTTTTTAAAAAAAGGAAAGTGCTGTCTTTATAAACTACATTTTCTTGTTCTTCCACTAAATTTCCTTAACAGTCCCTCAATCTTAAACTTTCCTCAAAAACTACAATTGTCCCTCTTATTTCCTCTCAAAATCATAAAAAAATCCGGAAATATGTACGCATTATTGAGCACTCAGGCAACATGGGCAGCGGACATTACTCCTTGTAGTTGCCCTTATACAAAAGTGGGCCCCAGTGTTAGCAGTTGTACTCTCGTGGATGGGTCTTTTGAACTTGCCATCACGATACAGCCAACAACACACGCTGACAATAAGCGTAATGAACGTGGAATGTGGCACGTGCGTGCGGCACGTGATCTCGGTGGCCTGCGCTCTGCAGTAACAGTGACTGCTGTTACAATAGCATACATATACAGACCTTGTGATTTTCATCTTCTCAGCTGTATCCCGCAAATGTACAAATTAGCTCTAGGGATGGACCATTAGAAAAGTGATGGGAGTAGAGGTGAGGAATCTTCAAATTGCATGGTTTTTCTTTTCACTCAGTGCTTGTGCATGAATTTTTTTTCTGTATGCCTATAATAGCCAAACAGTATCAAAGATTAGGATTCAAAGGTAATGACACCCCAACATCAATCAAAGATCCTTAAGGTAAAAAGGCAAACCGACTGACCCTCAGCGTGATGTGAATAAGCTGTTTTATTACTGTATGAAAAATCGTTTCCAAAATTACTACTGTATACTGCCATTACTGTAAAGAGTTATGCATGACACGAAAATAAATATATAATCGCAAATTCTTTGATTTTGATCCTATTTGTTGTAAAAAAATAAATATACCCTTTGTGCGAAAAGGTTCTAAATGTTTGAATTAATTCTATTAATTACCTGTGCCTTATTCTACAACATCATGGCTCCTCTTTGAAGTACATCTTAGATTGGTCCATACATTTCCTGCCTCAATAACATTTACAACTACGACTGGTCAATACATTTCCGGCCTCAATAACACTTGGGGCCATTATAATAGCTTAGCATACCCAATGAAAATATCTTACAAATCTAAAATAAACCGGGCGGACGTTTTTTCGAAATCTATTATTTAAAATCTGTGATTCAATTACACCGGTAAGTCAAAAGAAGGTATAAATAAGTTGTAAAACGTGATCATAATTTGTTGGGGGAAGACCATTTCGAAACAATCGCAATCAGCATCTACTTTTTAGACTTTTTTTTCTGTCCTTTGTTATCGGAAGACACTTTTCTTGTTGGCTGCTGGGAAGCTTTCTGTTCTTGCTGCTGGGAAACTTTTCTGGCAGCCTGAGTTGTCTTTTTAGTTGGTTGCTGTTTACTGGCTGCAGTCTCCGACCGACTATTCCGCTGTTGTTTCTTCTCCTCCAGTTGCTTCTTGAACAGCTCCAACCTTCGAAGGCAGTTACTCTTTTTAAGCGTGTAAGTGTCCAAATTTGATTTGGCAAGAGTAATCTTTGTCGTGGTTTCTCGGATTATGTTCCTCTGCTGGGCATGCTCAGAGCTACCTTCTGGAAAGCTTTTCAAAAGCTCTGTCTGATTCATTAGCTCCTGCTCAAGTTCCCGTATGTTGGTACCAGTCTCAAGAAATTTACTCGAAAGGGCAGCAAACTCCTCATTCAAGCCATCTATTGTCTCCTGCATGTCATCTACCTGGACCTAACAACCAAGCACAATTGGAATATAGTTAAATTACCTAAATATAACAACAGATTTCCCAGGTGGATGGGTCAATCTACTGGCTACTTTTCGTGCAATTATAGAATGTATCAAACAATTTTATGCGAGATGCCTGATAATGGCTTGGCAAGAAGGGTAAAGCCCAAAACCCCCCAAAAATTTCCAAGAGATGCAAGATAATAGATTGGCAAGAAGGGTAAACCCCAAAACCAAGCCAATCACTGTCAAAGGTAGGTTCATCCATCTAACAGGCCAGTCAACTTTTTACCATGTAGACACTTTGGCTCTCTTACCCAGGTCAACAGGGCCAGGTGTAGATACAGAGAGCATGGGTGGGTAATAGATTAAACGTTTGACTAAGTCAAATGGAGAATTTCTGAGCTTCACTAACACTTGATAAAGATCTTGTTTGTCTGTGTGTACTCTTGGGTGCCAAATAAACGGGGGAGGGAGGTTGGAAAATATTTGAAAACTAATAAGCAGGGAAGTCTTAATAAACGGGAGGGGGAGTTGAAAAATCTAAAAACAATTGTTCACTGTATACTGTACTATTACAGGCATGATCACAACACAACTATTTCAGGTGTTGCTTTAGCAAATTTGATTATATTCTTTTATATTTTCTTTTTATCTGGGGAAAAAGCTGATTGTCCCTCGGTAAACTGAAAAGTCTTTAATATATTGTTGTGTAGTTCTTTGTCGATTAATCTCAAAGTTATATAAACGTATTCTGCCATGAACCTGAGATTTCCAACAAAATATGCTTGGCCTGGCCACGTCACTAGATTAGCTAGGTGCTCATCACCAATAATTTTCTAACTTTAGTTAATTTTATCTTAGTTATTGCATAAAAGAAGTGCCTAATGAAGAATGTTGTTGTTGTATGGTGCTCAGCTCAATGCAGTCTAATGAAAAGTTATTGTATCTACTAGTGTTCTTTCACATTGTCATTAACGTTGTTTTCCTCAGCACTTTTAAAAATCCCTAGAGTGTGTGTGGTGCAGGCTAAACTAAACGTCAAAAATTATTAAGATTGAAAACATCTTTTCCAAATGAATGTCCCTCAGTTCCTAGTTTCAAAAAAACAAATATTGTATGAAGACAGTTTACCAGAAACGATCTGTTTAAGCTAGAACCGTTTTCTATAGATTCTTTAGTAATCCTGTTCGTACTACAGAATCTCCAGTGATTCTGTAGGACATTTTCTTTTATATCTGGAGAGAGAGAGAGAGCTACTTTCAAGAACTAACATGATTTGGTGATACATAGTCTTTAGTTCCGACAAACTAAGGTTGAGAGGCTATTAACTCCACCACCCTCTCTGGACAAAAAGCAAACGTTGTTGAGTACTTTGAGAATTTGTCATCATTAATTCCTTTCATTGATTGCTGGATATTTTATTCAAGTAAAATAGTGACTGAGAATGCAAAAATATCATTGCCAGCAAATAAAATTCAGTGAACAAGGGCAAGTATGAATCCGAAATTTTCCACTAAAAGCCCATAATATAAATTGTTTTTACAGCTGAAACTATAAAAACAAGTAAACCTACCCGTTCTACTTCTACGGAAAACGCTCTTTTATATCTAGAATATTTGCTAATAAATATATACGTATGTACAAATAGCACTTACTTGAATAAATAACTTATACAAATCTTCTTCTCTTTCGCCTTGAGATGATACCTTGTTTCTTACTAACGGCATAGAGGTTGCAGTGCGTGACACAGCCATGCTGCGAGACACCTGACGTGACACCTCACGTGACAGCAATGTTCCACGAGCCTGTGCATAACGCGAGACCGGTCTTTCTTTAGGCTGTTTGCCAACAAGTTCAGCAAGCCTTTGCTCAACGTATTCATCAGTTCCCTGGAGCCGTGCTTGCAAAGCTTTCTCTTCAACATCACCCAAATGTGAGCGGAGTTTGGACCCGAGTGCAAAACTGCTGTATTTGGACAAGCGTTCCAAAAGTGCTTGCTGGGTAAAGTAAACGCCATCTTTGTTGGTGCCACGAAGTAACTTCGTATCCAGAAGCTCATCAACAACACCTGCCTTGTCCGACTCTGTGTGTACCTCTCCAAACACAGCCTCAAAGAGTTCGGAACTTGTTTGTCCAAGTTTGGAGTCTGGTGACATGGAGGTCAGCGACTGAACAAGCGCTGAAGAGTGACGGTAGCGAGCAAAGAACAAGTCGTCACACAAAACTGCTAGTGCATGATGGAATTCTTTCACGAATATCGGATTGTTGTCATCCCTGAGATCACCAGCAGCGATGTGTGAGAGACAGTGAACAAGAACCAATACGAACTCACCAACATTGTCTAGACGTTCGGAACGCAGATACAGAATACGATTGTTGGCATCGTAAAAGAATGAGTTACGATAGGCGTTACGCTCCAGTTGTGAGTTTGGGGGTAGTTTATCGGCAAGCAAGAGTGTTACAGGCAGATGGTGGCAGTGAATCGTCAGGAGATCAGCAACGAAACAACCAAATTTGTAAACAACAAATGTTCGGGCCGTGGTGTTACTGAGATCAACTGGGAGTAGCTCCTCATCTCCACTCCATAAGGTGTCATCTTTGATGTCAATGTAACCCTCGCCGGGAGCTGCAGTAGAAAATAATAATTAATTATTATGTCAACCATTTAGTACTACTACTAAGGAACATACCTTCAAAACCACACAGACACATGATTATGGAGCAGAAAGGAGAAGGGGCAGAAGGTGGAAGATAAAGGTGGGGATAAGAATGTTTTCCTAAACTTTACACTATAACAAAGAAGCTATAATTAACCTGCGATGGATTAGTATCCCGTCCACGGGGAGTCACTGACTCTTATCGGCTTAACACTACAGAAAGCGAAGATAAGCACCCGCTCTAACGGGCCATTACGCTCGTAAAAGGATTTAGCGTTTTTAGCTATAATTAACATAAGTTAAACGCATATTCTGCAGATATTAATGGGTGGAAAACTCTTTTACTACACAGAAAACTTTATTTTTAAGTGAACACTTTAGGTTTACTTACCAGGAGCATGAAATACACCTCCTTTACCCGCTCCACCCCGGATCAAGTTCTTGACTGCATCTAGCTTGTGATAAAGGGGAGACGAGAGTAGGAGGGCTGTTAGCTCTCCATCACTCATGGGTGCTGCTAGACGGAATGACTCTGGCATTTCTTGGACAGCTTTGGGTGGAGGTGGGGCAACATCCGAGCTAAGGGAGGAAGACACCAGGTTGTCTACTTGGATGCTCTCTTTCAATGCGATCACCTGAAACAAAAAAACCGCATGTAAACCGGTCCTTAGTCAGAATTTGTACCGATAAATAAACATAATAATTAAACATAATTTCATCATCACTCTGTAATAATAATACCAAAGTTGAAACGGTTATTGAGAATAGAGAGAGGATATTCTTAATGGTGATTGAATAGAAACAAACCTCTTCTGCCTGTGCCCGCTCCTGCTCAGCTTGTTGCACTTCCATAAACTCTCTCTTGTTTTCTTCCATGTTTTCACTTATTTCTTTCATTTTGGCCTTTCTTTTTTGCTCTCGTTTCTTCTTCAATCTTTCCTCCAGCGAACTCTGCATTCTCATTCTATCAGCATCCATCTTGTTCATAAGCTTTGCAAGATCTTTACTGTGTTCCTTCAAAAGCGCCTCTTGTTCATCTTTAGATGCACCCTGCTTGCTCATCTTTTCGATTTCCTGTTTTACTTTCGCTTTCTTCTCCTTAAGCAAGGCTTCCTTGCGGGCATTGAGAGCCAGGATTGCTTTCTCGTTCCTTTTCTGCTCACTTTCTTCCTCGTCTTGAAGTTGAGTCTCAAATGCAGAAAGCTGTTTGTCCATCTGGCGTCTTTGATCTGCTTCAAAGTCTGTCAAGGAAAACATGAAAAAGTAAGGAACAGCCCAAAGTGCAATAAATTAAGAACATTAGATGTTGAGAGTTGCTGTCGTTCTTATCCAGGAGTTTTCCGAGTCATATCACAAGAAAATCCATGTAACAATGCACTCCTTCCAATAATCACGAATTTTAGGCAATTTTTTACCAAAAGAAGATGGAAAACAAAATATTGCGCATCGCAAAGCAAGTAACGTCAAAAGTACAAAGAATGTGAGCTGCTTGACTGCTTAAAATCCGACTTAAATTTCATTGCATTATAGCGTTTAGTTATATCATATTAAATCGCTGCAACGGCATTTTTTGCATGTTTAGTTTGTATTCAAGGCTTCATAATGTAAGTTTCCACATAAATGATCAACAGTTAGTGAATAAGCCTCCACTTTGCTTTCTGTATCAAGTTATACAAGCCCGAAGCTGAAAAATTGCCAGAAATGTGAAACTTTGAGGACAATTTTCAGTTGAGGGTCTGTATATTCTAAATATAAAAGCAAAATCTGTGGAATTCTTTGTGTTTGGAGGCACTTAATTGTTAACGAGTTTTGTCTTTTTTTCTTTTGATTTGGTCCCTAACTCAGTCACTTCTAATCAATTCCAATGTAAAATGAAAACAGTGGAGCTCCTCTTTCATTTCCAGACTTTTCTGCACTGAGTTAAAGAAAAGCGGCTTATAGTTAGCACACAAGTAAGCCTCACTCCCTATGAAATGTTCTATGGTTACAACACAAGTAATCCTGACATTTTAATAAATTATCTGATTTTTGTATGTTCAGATATCCAGGTTAGCGTACCAGACTATATAAGTATTCTACTATCACACTATTCCTCACTTGACTCTGAAGATGACTTCCGCACAGGTTGTCGCAACGTTAGTCACTAATATCAACAACAGTCCTTCTCAGCACTACACTAATCTGGACGATCTGAACATACGATCTACTATTACTCCTGGGTTCACACCATTCACTATCTGATTTTCGTTGGATAGTACTACTTGTTTCAGAGTGAACATACATAACATTTATCACGCTTCCCGGGTTTCATTTTATTGTAAAAGGGGCTAGTACTCATTTTACCAACCTGTTAAGGATGGAAACCTGAATCAACTTTTGTGGAAAGGTTACTAGCTGAGCCTGGCTTTAAGGCCCTGTTTATATGATCCTGGGTAAAAGGGCTGTCCCTTCCAGCGGGGATAACTCGACCTACGAGGTTTTGAACCTTGGACAACTTTGTTTTTACATCAAAAATACCTGACCTAGGATGAGGAATTAGAGCGTGGGACATTTTGAGCATAATCACTGTATTAAAATGGCTTGCAGACACGAGTTGTCCCGGGCAGAAGAGGCAAACTGTTTATATGAAGGGATAACTAGCCTCCGTAAGGCTATTTATCTCTGCCAGCTGAGACAACTCTTCATCCCGGGACGTCATATAAATGGCTGGCTGCGTTTTACAGAGAAATGTATGAAAAGTTGTCTTGCCCCGAGTAGCTCGGTTAGGTTAGATATCCCTTCGTCCTGGAACAGCTTTTTCCATATAAACAGGCCCTAAGTCTTGGATTTTTTGGTTGGAAGTCAAAGATCTTACCACTGCACCAACCACGCCGCCAAGTTGCAAAGTTGCAAAGTTTGCGTTGTGTAAGTCATGTTCCAACACTTAAATATTTATTTCTTATTTTACCTTCATTTTCCTTGCGTAGCTTTTCATCATTCTCTTGTTTTTGTTCATCAAGTTTCTTCTTCACCTCCTCAAGTTCTCGGGCAGCTGCAAGAGCTTTCTCCACTGACTTCCTGTGCTCTTCTACCTGCTCAGGCGTTAACTCATTTAGAGCATCTGCATATTCCTACACAGGTCACATAGTGAAGATTAGATCATACTCATTAGATCAATACGAATACGTAAACCTGAGCACCATTAATATCAATTTTTAACTCGTACATATGAGAGGCATAGAAACGAGTTACTTGGGGTACTAAGATATGCAAATGTGTCACTCACTCAGATGAAAACTAATCTTAACGATAGTTATCTAAGTTGTTGAAAACTTTATGAAAAAGCCGCATAGTTCATAAATTTAATGTTATGAATGCTACAGGATACAATTATTTTATTAGTAAATATTGTTAACAACTTAAACGATGATGTTCAAGTATGTAGAGCATGTGGTAAACCTCAGCTCCGAGGAGTTGAGCGGTAGCTAAGCATTGTTCGGAAACAAAGTTTCGTAGAAACGTAGTGCGAAATTTGTTTATTTGATCCAGACACAAAAGAAACACAAACAAGTGCACTTGGTCTCAAGTCTACTTCGATCTAATAAAGTGATCATTTTTCCAAAACTCGGTTTTCGTATTTTTGGTTTGCAAATCATCATCATTATTACTACTATTAGATGGTGTTGTGTGATCATCAGGGTAAATGGTAATCCTGAGGATTGCGTTATTGGTAGTAGTGAATGAAGTTTTAACAAACGTGTGCGAAAATCACCATCAGAGTCAAGTAACACAGGTTGTCAGTGTGCCAGTCACTAATGCCAACAAAATCCGCCTCAGGGGTACCCCAATCAGAACGATCACGCGACACAATCTAATAGTACTAATAGGAGTATTGAGAACAAGAGATTAATGTCAAAGATTTTTTTATCTCGTTCCTTACAAAAAAATATCTGATGATGACTTCTGCACAGGTTTTCAAAACATCAGTCACTACCACCGACAACAGTGGTAGACATCATCACTATCATCATCATCATTATCATCATCATCATCACCACCAACACCACCATCACCACCACCACCACCAACACCACCATCATCATCACCACCACCACCATCATCATCATCACCACCACCACCATCATCACCACCACCATCATCATCATCATCATCACCACCACCATCATCATCATCACCACCACCATCATCATCATCATCATCATCACATCCATCATCATCACAATCATCATCATCACTGGCAGAAATGAGGAAGACATGCCATTTTATACATCAACAATAACAATAATAATACAGAGTATGCACAACATTGTTATTATCAACTGTTTCTGACGCATAACACTGTTCTACTAATAGTATTCTTGAAATACCTGTCAATATTAATTTTTATCAGTTTGGAGCCTACAAACCTTGTAGTGCTTTTCTTTAAGTTCAAGCTTCGCTCGTGCGAATCTGACCTCCCAATCAGACAACGTGCCATGTTGAATCTGTTTTCTCTCCTCACTCTGTCTCTTGTCCAGGCTGCTCTGCTCAATCTGCTGTCTGTTGAGTAGCTGGGCCCGTCGCTGTTGGAGTTCATCCGCACTGAGATCTTGTCTGCCCAGTTCCTTCAGCTCAGCTCTCTGTTTTGCCTTTAATTCATCTTGCTCTTGTGCGTGCTTTTCGTCCATCTTGGCCAATTCCTCGTCCACTGCAACTCTTCTTTCTTCCAAGAACATCTTTTCCATGTCCTTTAGTTCTTGCTCTTGACGTTTGTCAAGGACCTGTAACAAACAAGGCTGTTTAACCCTTTAAGTCCCAAGCACGACAATGAAGTGTTGGTAAATTCTCCCAACTGAGCTCCATACTTTCTGTATAAGCAGTTTGGGAGAATTTGTCTTTTCAACTTCTA
>JAOCNB020275147.1:0-16170 GCA_026546465.2 Palythoa caribaeorum
TATGAAACATAAAAAGTGATTCTTGACAACTGATTTAAAAACACGAAAGAGATAATTTAAGATTGAGAACGACAACACAACTTATTCTAATCGTTCCGGGCCGGAAAAAATTTTAGAAATTGAAGTTTCCAGAGCATGCGCAGTACCGTGACTCTGCCCCTTCAATTCTCCCCTCTTCTTTTGACACAAATCATGATATTTAGCACATCATTTTCGTTGTTCTTTTAATTAAGCATAGTTACGTGGTGTTTAACTGGTTACCACGGCAACCGTAGCAACACTAAGTACGCCAGTTGCCTCCATCTTGGATTTTAAGTTTTTCAGATTTTGTTCACGCGTGAACTATAACACGGAAAATGATAAGAAAACAGCAGTTTGCGATTGAAAGCTAGTTGAAGTTTTGGAATTAACACAGAACTTATGTGACGTATTGTGATGACATCATCACTTGTGACGTTACCTAAATAATGTCAAAAGATGTATTAACAAACAAAGAGCAGCCAAAAAAATTGAGGATGGGGGTTAATTTGACCCCCTAGGGTTAACTTCTTTCCATTCTACAAATAAACCTATTTAAGAACCTACTCACAGTCTATACTTACACTGGCTGGGCCATAATAGGTGTAACCCGGCTTTTCCAAGAAGCACTTCGGCCTCGTATTTTTTGTTTCATCATTCAGCTCGCACGTATTCTTGTTATTATTCACGGATGTGTCTCTAACAAAATTGACAGACTTGCAACTATGTTGCCTTGACAAGCAGGCGAAAACGCAATCAAGTGGGTCATCAACATACACTGTGACATTAACGCTTTCCAGTAGAGCAGAATCTATACGCGGTCGGACCAAAGAATACAACAGCCAATTAACTAAATATTAAAGTGAGCTGTTAGTCAAAGACTTCGACTAAGTGTGGTTTAAAATTTTCTTCTACTTGGAATTTGATTTGCTAAGAAAAACTAGGTGTACAACTATGTAAATAGTGTGGAGGCGCTAGTTTAGACCTCGCATTTTTTTGCACAAGAAAAATATTCGAAAAAATCCTTGCATATAAAAAGATCTTCGTTTGTTCTATGTAACATGTAACAGATTGAACACTACGTGGATATTTATTTTATTAATCATTTTAGCAGCTAAAAGTAAATACCAAATTATCATGTGCCGAATACCTATAAAGCTAATTAGCAAATTTTATTGTTCTACCTCCATTACAATAATAACAATATTAATAGTAATAATAATAATAATAATGATGATGATGATGATGATGATGATAGTAGTGATAGTCATAGTAATAGTGAAAATGATAATGATAATGATAAGACTATTATTATAGTGATAACGATAATGATAACGATAGCGATAATGATAATGACGATGAGAATGACAATGACAATGATAATGATATGATAATGACAATGACAATGACAATGACAATGATAATGACAATGACAATGACAATGACAATGACGATGATGATGACGATGACGATGACGATGAACATGACAATGACAATGACAATAACATTGACAATGACAATGACAGTGACAGTGACAATGACCGGACAATGATGATGATGATGATAATGAATTGTATAATCTACAGCAGTTAGTTGAGGAGCCTACCCGTATTACCGAGTCATCCTCTACTATGATCGATTTGATATCCACTAATTTACCAGACAATGTAGCATCCTCTGATGCCTCTCATGTCGGCATTAGTGACCATAGCCTAGTTTATGCGTTTCGTAAACTCTTTGCTGGAATATCAAATAAGGGACACACCACAGTATCTTACAGAAATTTCAAAAATTTCGACCCGCCAGACTGAGAGTTGATATGTGTTCACAGAACTGGGAAGTTGCAACCAATGTAACCTAAAGTGGTACATTTTTATCCCTCTTATTAAAAACTTTTGAAAAAGTTGGGAAACCTCAGCCGTATTCCTCTTTTTCAATTTCAATAAAAATGACTGAAAAATCCTCTATCATTTGTAACATTCGGCTCATTCCAAGCTCCGCTGAGCATTTATTCAGTGGGATGTACTGTATCATTTGGATTTCTGCATGACTGAAAATTCAGGTTTTTCTCTGCAGATGATAAACGGCCTGTACCATTGACTCTATCCCTTTCAACCGTTTTTTTTCTGTAAACGGTAAACGGCCCGAATGACCAGACGCAACTGATTTCTTTATCGTTAGAATCTATACAAGAGACTTCAAAGATTTCAAAGTCATCAATGTCGTCCGAGGCAACTTTGACGTTTGGTATAAAAATGAGAAATAAAACGGACGACTTTGATGTCCACACATCTTAGCCGTCTTTCGTTAAGGGCGTCCAAACGATGTTCTCAACAGATAGATAGAAAGACTTTATCTAAGAATTACTGCAATATACAGCCAGGAGGCTGAATTCCGTAGAATACAATATTTAAAAATCTAGTACAGGCAATTCGTTAAAAAACGGTGGCAATTTATAACTACATCTAAAAATGTGATACAATTGAATATAAAATTAGTTTTAGCTGCTGTCATGTTTCATTGCACCTGCAATCAAAAAGCTATTCTTAAATCTATTTGTTTTGCACACAAGAACATGCATCCCAGACGACCAAGCCGCCTAGCATAGAAACGACACGACCAAAATTGAACGGCCTTGACACGCGTGAACTAGGTTGAGTGAATTGCAGTACCGCATGCACGAAAACCATCACGAGACAACAACAACTCTGACTCAGACCTTTTTTTGTTGTCAATATTTCACGGTCAGTTAGTTTTTGAAGTTTAGGAGGTCGGTCGGGACATGATCACGAGTTTACCCTAGACGGTCCTTACTGACGCTTGTTCAGTATAAATAAAAATACAACCTTTATCAAATAAAAACATAAATACAAGAAACCATCGAGAACATTCGTTAATTCCCTAAAATATGTTTTGTAGACTAACTGTCATTGCATGAGGTTGTAAAAAGCCTTAAGTTTTGATCTATACTATCATAAACTTCTTCCTTTTGTAAAATTTAAGTCCTTTAATTTTGCAATTTACTGCGAGAAGAGGTAATAACATGGTGCCTTCGGCTCTACTAGCACTAGGCATACAAATATTTTTCGTTTTCCTGAAATGCGTTCAGTGCAAATAAAGTTCACCTGCATTAGCGCTGGAAAAATCTCGGTCAGTTTTAATTTTACGGAATTTCTCAAAACATATAACTTGTACGAACCTTTATATTATGTTCTTTATAAAATACGTGCAGTATAATACTATAAAGGTTTTTTTAGATTAAAATGGTGGGAATGGAAATTTTGAAAACAGAAAAGATCTGATCAAAGGCCTCGGGGTACAAGCAGTAGCAGACAGCTGTTTTTTAGTTTCCGATCCAAGGCAAGTACAAGGGATGCACAGTTTGAGTATCTGACCTGTACAATTAAAAAACTGATGTAAATATGTTTAAAAAATTGTCGATTAAAACTGACCGAATTCTTAGCACACTCCTTTTGCCTTCATTGGCAAATACTCAGTTTTAATCAATCTTTTCTTTATAGGTTTTGATATATTTACGGTTACTGACTGCACAAACAGCAGCTACACTAGTAGTTGAATAATTGAGTTTTACCACTAAGATGAACTGAATCATCTTCTTACAAATATTCGTAAAAACTGTCGTATCATATCAAGAAAAAAAACATGTTATACTCGATACTCTATGTAGGATCTACAACAATTTTAGTAGGATAAAGAGATCTGTATACGGATGCAAGTCTTAGCATTGTAAAGAAAAGTGTTCATACAAATATTCTTAGTTAAAAAACTTTTCTCCAAGAACAAAAAAAACAAACCACACGGAGAATGTTAAGCCATTGTTACAAGTTGAAACTTTTAGCTGAAACTTGTGTGCAATTACAATGCGAAACAAGTTTCAGCAGGCGTTGCACCGTGTAACATAGTCGGTTTCGTGAAACTTTTTTGAACTTTCGTTGCGAGACAGGTTTCACGAAAAGTCAGTGGCGATAAAAACAAGAGTATCACCGTGTAACACCGCTTGCTGCAACTGGTCTCGCTCGGTGTTGCACACAAGTTTTAGCTAAATTAAAAGTTTTAACGTGTAATAGCGGCTTTATACTCAATAGTTATGTTGTATCTACGACAAATTTAGGATAAAGAGATGCATAATGTCGATGCAACCATTGTATCATATAATCTACAGAGCACAAACAAACCTGGTACCGATGAAAAATATGCTTCTTTGTATGTAAGTTTCTGGGCTTGAACAACCATTTCTTTGAGAAGTAATAGCAAAATTAGTAGCATAAAACAATAAGATTGCCTTGAAACCGGCATATTTTACTGCGCTGCGTCAGCAAGTCAATGAACTGATTAAATTATGCCTTGGGTGCTGCAATGAATATATGAATATTCCCGTGTTTCCGAATATAGATTAAAACTCCAACTAAGTGTAATTTCAAAATAATATCTGAATTGAAATACAGTCAAACAAAGAAAAGCTAAAAATAGACTAAAACATTTTATATTCGACGCTTTTAATAATGAAAATAAAATCCATAAAAGCGCAAACATTTTATTTTTCATTTTTAAGTCTTTTCCCTTTTTAAAAGTTCTTATAAGTTTAAGTAATAAGATAGAGCTAACAGCGAGCCAGACAAAATCATTTTCCTGTGCAAAATTGTTAAATATTGATGAGCTTTTGTTTTGTTAAAAAACAGCTTCGGTTACTTTCATTTAAGATTGAAAAACATTACTGCAGCTGTGAAGTTTTTATGAAACGAGGTTCCAACACGTTGAAAAAGCTTTCCCAAGATGTCTTTAATTTCGGAAAAAAGCTTTCAACATTTTTCAATAAAAAAATAAAAAAATAGATTAAACCGGCAAAATGATAGTTATTGAAAAAACATAAAATATATTGATCAATACTTTAGAAAAGCGGTATGTTTAGAAAGAAAAGTTTCTCAATTACTTACCTTTCCGATTTGTCAGCGTTCGATTTTTCCCATCATTGTAAATAATAAAATCTTTAGGTGTTTGACCATTAGTAGCCAACCAACAAGTTGTAGATAAAAATTAACGTCAATTTCTATCCCGACCATAAAAGATTTTTTTATAGCTTTCAACTTCAACTCGGACTTCTTCACAGTAGTCGGTTTTCGAAGTTGATGAACACAAACCGTTTATCAACGCGTATAATAATCGAATGTCTTTGTTTGTTTACATATACTTACAGACTCGGAGTCTATAGCATCTTGTGTTAAGCATGTATGCTACTTGTATGCCTGTTTCCCATATAGATGTAAATCGTCGCAAAGAGTTTCAAACACTTTGCGGAGGGATGTTTGCGAGTCAACGCAACTCGTTTGCGTTAATGGGAATGCATTTTGCCATCTGTTCCAGTCAAGATGCGACGACCTCAAACAAGCCGTAAAGATAGCAATTTTTCTATCTTTACGGCAAAACTGCGACCGTTTGGTGTGTGACAACGGCAAACAGGTGATATGGAAATGTCATCGCAAACAATTTGCGTTGGCTCGCAAACATCACTCTGCAAACTGTTTAAGATTATTTGCGACCATTTTTCTTCTATATGGGAAACAGCTTGTAGACTCAAAAAAGTTAAAGTATATTTCTAATGCTGTTACCACCAAATAACATGGTAGAGTCATTATTGGTACGCCTGTAGTGACGTGTTAAATATACGTTATTGAACAAGCGTGTGGTCAAGATGGCTGGATATTGGCCAAGTTCTTTTTTTGCGTTATTATGCAAAACAAGTACGAGGCCAATATCCAGCCATCCTCACCGAACAAGCTTGTTCAATAAAGGATTTATTATATGGCCAAAGAATTTCACTTTGCTACTGTTTTCCGTAAGACAAAAACGCTTCCATGTCTTCATATCAGTTTGCGTTTTAATTTTTCTATTCGTCGGTTTTTTTAACGAATATGTTTTCTTTGCTTTGAGTGACCTCTTCCCCTTTTCCGCTCCATGCAGGCAAGGTGTAACCAATCAGAAAACAGAATTCGCTTCACCTTGCCCGCTAAGCGAGCCTACCATATAATAAAACAGAGTATTACTAATCCCAGTAAGTACTAGTGGTATAGTAGTCAAGATTACATTTTAAATTAACAAGTGGTACTCTGACTGTCTAAATGTTTCTTGTGATATAATAAAATATCTGAAGCCAGGTCTTTAAATGAACTAACACTTGGTTTGTCAATTACGTTGGCTGGAAATCCATTCCATAATGAAATGATTCTAATAAAAAAGGAGTTTCGAACACATTTATTCTAGCAGACACTTGTTGATAATTAAATTGATGGTGCAAACGTTCAGAACTATAAAACATTTGGAGTTCTACTGGGAACTAATGAACCAGGTTTTTGCCATAAAAAAGTTTAAAAACATTAACTACACAGGGCTTGGGTAACATTTTAAAAGGTTTAGGAATCGGACCAAAAAATTGATAATTCGTTTCTGTGAGGATTTAATAAATCTACCGGTAGATGACATTTGTCAATAATTGAATTGATGGTGCAAACGTTCCAATCTATAATACATTTGGAGTTCTACTGGGAACTTAATGACTCAAACTTTTGCCATAAAAAAGCTCATAACCGGGAAGGTCGTATCATAATGTCATTCCATATAACCGCGGTACAAATCATGATAATTAAAGTTCAAATACATTAACTACACAAGTGGGGTAACATTTTAAACGGTTTAGAAATTTATCCGACCAAAAAGTTAATATTTAGTTTTTGTTAGAATTAAATAAATTTATACTTGAGTTATTTGTAGACAAGAAGCAAGCTTTTAACCTCTGCTGCAAGATAATCGCCGGTGGCAAGATGTTTGAATCTGAACAAACTATTCCAGTGGCCTGCTCCTCCACGGGTTGGGTCATGTTGCACTACCTGTTGAGACAACAAAGAGAAATGCAAAACTTTCCTATCAGCCTTCATGGCTTGCCATTTGCAATATCTTTGGTGAGTGAAAAGTAATTCATCTAAACAATTTGACATGAGCGATTTTTCCCATTCAGTGAGCGGTTAAAACACCTAAAATCACACTACTGCACATCCTAATACAAAAGAAAACAATACAAAGCTTGATCTTAAAAGACGAATATTTCTGAAGATTTTCAGAAAATTTTGAAAAGTTTTAAAAATGCCGTACTAACGTTTTATAAGCACTTTGGCAGATTTTCGGAAATTTTCGACGATTTCCTAATACCTCCGAATGTTTCCGAAGATATTCCGAAAATTTTCAAAAATCGAAAAAATGCCTCAAAAATGGTTTTAAACCGTTTCCGAAGATTCCTGAATGTTTTCTTAGATTGCAAATATTTTCAGACATCAGCAATTTTCGAAGAAATTTTGAAGACGTAGGCATCAGGATAAATAAGTTTATTCTTCAAAAAATTTTGCCCTCAATGTCATCGTTCCTCGTAAAATTTAGGAATAATTTCAAGTTTTTCCAAAATTGCCCAAATCTCGAAGTCCCATGCGATTGCCTATACTAATTAATTACCTCAGAAACTAAATTTTAACTAGAAAAAGTCTACAGGTGTGTCTTGTAAAACTGTTATGAACAGGTAAATCGATAACAGCAGCTTATTCTAAAAAGCATTGAATGTCTGGGCAAAACTTTAGGATACCTCAACTTCCCATAAGGCTTTTGAGCTTGTAGCTGATGTTGCCGTCTGCCTAGCTGTTGTACGCAAGAACACATAAGATTTCTTTTTGTAGTCATCTCCAGTGAGAAACTTCTCTTGTTCAGCATGAAACATTCTGGCAACATCACCCTTGAAGAACGACAGAAATTGCCAGTTAGCTATGTACAGTACCTTGTTACGTGCTTGATGCACTTCCCTATAGGATGCAGCCCAAACTCAAACCCACCTCCATTTAATCCACGTTATTGGACAAGTTTGAAAATATTGCAATTATCTGTTTGAAGATGCACTCAAAAATACCTTGCTCTTAATGAGTAATTGTATGATTCTCAGCAATCTTTGTCTTCATTATTGTTGTTAAATCGTTCATTTAGATACAGAAGCAAGAACAGGAGTAGCATAGTTGGTAAGTGTGCTGCTTTCTGAGCTCAGGTGGTGAAAATATAATACATACTCATACAAACTCAGTAGTACTTTGATCTTACCCCCTTCAGAATATCCTCGTTGTTCTCATCAAAGGACAGAAACAGGGAAATCTTCCAGTTTGTATTGCAGTTGACAGAATTAACCTAGAACATAAAATCTATAGCAGTTACTGTAGCAGTTTTAAATTACAAACAAACAACAGCCATTCGAAGGCTAAGAGCTCTTTCCTAGATGATTACACAAAACAATCAGTACCAGCTGAAAGTACTGCAAGACACTAACTCTGACATATAGCTGCATGGACTTTTACTTGTGCTTCTTGGCATAAAAGTATAGAAATCAAAACATTTATATCTACTTAACGGGTAGAACATTTAATTTTTCAGACAACTGCTAATCCATACTAGCAAGCCCTCGTGAGGGGGAGGATGGTGGCGGGAATTTTTCCTATATCAGCCAGAAACTAACTTGCATGTAGTGTTTCTATGATTGAAAACCGGAATCCAGTTTTTGCTATAAGTTATCACCCAGCTCTCAAAAGTGGTGAATTTGATCTCAAATGCTGAAAGCCCATCGGGCTAGTAGCTGAATTTTTTTATATACTGGGAGGAAAATTTCACAAGTCCTAGGCATAAGGATAATGGATTTTAACCTTCCCTGCAACTGAGAAATTTTACTCTGAGTTCAAACCGTCATTGAGGACCATTCAAAATTAAAATTCTCGATTCCTCTGTGCACTGGTAATGTATCTTGAAGAGATCTGTAGGTTCTTTTAAGAATCATTCAAAGATGTCCATTTCTAATCAACACACACACACACCAGTCCTCATTCTACTAAACTCACAACAAATATTATGTACATGAACATGTACATGATTAATAAATCACACCTCTTTGCATCCAGGGTTATCAATGAGCTCTTGATTGCTAGCATGAAGAGGTTGGCCAGCATTCACTGGATTGAGTACAACCTTGTCTCCAATCACAACCTAGTGTTGGTTGAACCAGTACAATGTTGTTAGAAACTGATAATTTTTATAACAATTTGGATCTTATCTAAGGTGGGTGCAATGTTGGGAGAGATATCCATGCCGTGTGTCCAATTACAAGCCTGTCTAAAGTAAGTATAGTCGACTGGTTAGGAAACTTGATGACTTTCTTTGTTATACGTTTTTGTTCTCCTTTTCCCTATTGAAATATGATGTTGACCCTGCACAGATAACAAAAGGCTTTGAGATCTAAATGAACAAACGGCCAGTACACCAATGAGACATCACAACTAGAACAAAAAAACATAACTGACAAGTGACCGTGCACACAACATGAAACAAAGAAACACTGTAGTCTTCGTTGTGGTTTACTAATTTTCCTAACCACTCAACTCTAAAAACTTTACCTGATCTGATGGTCAGACTACAAAAATCTCACTTCAAACTGATCTACTTAAATTTTGACTTCTCACTTGTCCACTAATATGTACATTAGTACTGGCTGAACATCTATTTTGCCTGAATTTCTGCTTCAAAATAAGAAAAAGCTAAGCTAAAGTAAAATCCTGTTATAAACCTATATATGTCGCCCTTTGGAGCTGGCACTAATATCCAGTTTCTGTAGTGTTTAAAAATGTTTTTAAAAGGTGTTAAAAAGGTTTTAAAAATTTTAATGTTCAAACGTCTTCAATGCTATATCATCACGAACATTAAAAAATGTTAAGCTGGTCAAATGAGCCAGCATTTTTTTTTAAATCCACTCTTTTGCTTGTATGTATGGGATATAATAGCTAAAGCTAAATCCTTTTACAGGCCTAAGTGGCCCACTGGAGCCGGTGC
The DNA here is from genome assembly GCA_026546465.2 of Palythoa caribaeorum. Classification (NCBI taxonomy): domain Eukaryota; kingdom Metazoa; phylum Cnidaria; class Anthozoa; order Zoantharia; family Sphenopidae; genus Palythoa; species Palythoa caribaeorum. The sequence goes on from JAOCNB020275147.1 coordinate 9,937, forward strand.
TTATAATTTCCAGTTTCTTTAGTGTTAAGCGGATGAGAGTCAATGACTCTATGACTCTCAGGTTAGCTCCCAGCAAAAGCTGGTACTTGTTTTACCAACCTCGGGAGGATGGAAAGCTGAGTCAGCTTTGGTGGAAAAAAAGGTCATACAAATGTTCAACTCTTGGCCGAGCCAGGGTTTGAACCCGGGACTTTGTGGTTGGAAGGTAGAGATCTTACCACTGTGCCAACCATGCTACCTTTTATGTATGAGACAATTAATGTTGACATTTAAAACTGCAGTTCACAATTACTCACATTATCTCCGGATGACCTCAGTTTATAGAATGGCACAATATAAAACCACGACCCCTAGGGAGCAACATTTAAAGTACATCAAGATAAGGAGTTGTTGGTAGAATTTGTCTGTAGGGACTATTCTGTAGATATTCAGCTAGATGTGTATGCTCTTCTGGGTATCTCTTTACCAAAATAAATACAAAATAAAGTTTCAATCAGTATTCTTTTGTCATTGAGATATTTTCAATCGGCAATAAATAAACTGCAGTAGTTGTTTCTCAAAAGGCTTGCAATTATATCTTACCTCATTTCCATTGGTGTCAAGAGTAACTCGCATTGCATTCTTTTCCCTTAAGGCAGGCAGCCTCTTGTTGACTGTCAAATACTTGTTACTTTTCACATGCAAAAGCTGTCATTATAACCATAACATGTAAATACCATGTAAATACTAAGTAAATGCAATTTATTCAATGGGTTTAGAGATAAAACTAAAAAAAGTGTAAAAAAACATAACTAGTAAATTAATTAATAGATCATGGTAGGTAGGTGTGAGATCCTCAAGGTCAAGTTAGAGTCCTGGCAGGGCTGATATCAGTAGCAGTGATAATTTTTATTATGATGATCTGTTCAAAAATTATGGGAAATGGCTGCATTGGAATTTCTAGAGAAACAGTTGTAAATATGTAATATGTAAATAAATCATAAAGTTATAAACCATGGCAAAATCAAAACCAGTTAATTCCACATTCCCACAGTGTATGATAACTTTACATAGTACATTAATTACAACTGTTAAAAAATCATCAATATAATTGCAGTAATAAAATTTTTTAGCCCTGATCTCAGTACTTTAAGGCTGATTTGCATGAGTGAGGAAAACCAGCGTACCCTGATAAAACCAACGGAGCAGGATTTGACAAGCAGACAAATTTCAGCCCATATCCAAAGCCAAGGATTGAAACCTATACATAACAATACCTCGAAACTCTCCCAGATTATCCAGGTGTCTTCAGATTTTGATCCCCATCTCCCGTTTTGAGCCTCGACAAATCTCCTAGATAGTCCTTGATTTCTAAATCAACCTTCTTTTTCTCTTTCTCGTACTCAAAATTTTAAAATCATCATTGTTTTACTTTTGATTTGAAGAATATACAGCAGCATCAAGCATCAGTGGACAAAAGGAAAGATTCTCCTTTTTATGTTAATGTCGTGTACGTATGTAATTTTCTTGGGTATCAAGATCTCTGAACTCCAGGGGTTGGTAGGTAGGCAAATCTGGTTGCAGAAATGGTAGGTATGAGTACTCTCCACTCAGTCATCCTTACTAATGCACTAGTAAGTATTTCACCTGCAAATCTCCAAACTCTCTTTCTCATAAAACAACAGGAATCATAATATAAGATATGTTTTAAAAATCTTATAGAGCAAAACAATTAATGTTTACCATACCTGCATCACACTCCCATACTGAACTACACTTCCAAGCATTTTCTTGTACTCAGTGTCATTTTGTTTCTTCTCCAGTTCTGCAGCATGCTGGATAGATACAGCACTTTTATCAAATTATTAATAAAAGAATGTTCAACATAATTATAATCCAATCTTGGTACCACAATTTGCAACAGCTGTGTATGAAACACAAATGTCAGTGTTACTCAACTTATTCTGTTGCTAAAAACTACTACCCTTTTAATTTCTCTGCTTTTCTAAGGGCGAATGTAAGGGACTCATGAACACCACCATTCTATACCTTTTTAAAGCAAAATCTGCAGATCCAAGCTCATTTGCAACAAATTCAAATCCAAAAAATTTGTTGAGCACAGCAACTTCCATAATGTACAACCTTGTAAAAACCATGACTCCCATACATGCATTCTTACGTCGTCCTTGCCTAGAGAGGTGGAAATGGATAATGCCAGCTACGTATCAATCAGCTTTCTCACAACTAGAGAAGCAACAAGGATTGGTACATGGAATGTCAGATCTAAGTACCAGACAGGGAAATTATCATAGCAGCAGATATGAGAAAATAAAGTCCTTTGCCTTATCAACGTCCAGTAGATGCAGTCTGATAAGTTCAAGGTTGCCACAGGTGAAATGCTCCTGTAGTCAGGACATGTAGATTGCAATGCATTACATACTGAAGGAGTGGCATTTATGATCTCAAAACAAGCCGTGAAGTCGCTACTCAACTGGAAACTGATTAGTTTCAGACTGATTAATTGCTGCATGTTTCTAGACCACACATGGCAGAATCAAGGTCAGAATCATTCAGTTATGCACCTAACATTGAACCTCTTGGGCAAGTCAATTAAGGAAGAATTCTACAACACACTACAAAGTCTTACCTCAAAACAAGGCAAAAAGAAGGTTACAATCGTCATGGGAGATCTAAGTGCCAAGAAAGGTTCAGAAAATGAAGGATATGAATCAGTAATAGAAAAATATGGACTTGGGGAGATGAATGAAAACAGCCAGTTATTTGCAGATTAATTTTGTGAATGAACTAACAATGGACTCATCATAGCTGGATTATGAAGCATCTTTCCACACAAGGATTCACAAAGCGACTTGGCAGTCCCCAGACAACACCGCAGAGCACAACATAGACCACTGCTATGTTGCTCACAAGTTCAGAATCCACTGCTCAATGATGTCAGGGTCAGGAGAAGAGGGAACGCTGGCAGCGACCACCATCTGCTGGTAGCTATCATGAAGCTGAAGTTGAAAACGTGTTAACTCAGAGAGATATTAGAGGCAAGTATAATTATGTCAAACACCTAAAGGATCCATCTATAGCTGAAGCATTCCAGATCAACTTAAAGAACCATTTCCAGGCCTTGGAGAACATTGAAGATAAAGATGGCAACATCTGAAGAATGCTTGGATAAACACTTGCAAAGACTCATTGAAGAAGAAACAGAAAAGGCACAAAAGTGGATATCAGTGGAGACTCTGGCTAATTTACAAGATAGAACGAAGCCAAAAGCTCCTGAATAATTGCAGAACATGATATGAAAAAATTCAGGCCCAGATGGAGTACCTATACTGTAGCCAATAAAGCAATACGAAGGAGTGCAAAATAACAAAAAATGCTACACTGAGAATTTGGCAAATAAAGCCAAGGAGGCAGCAGAAAAAGGAAATATGAGCGGTCTCTACCATACTACAAATAGGCTATAGCTTGGACGTTTTGCCACCCCAGTCATAAGATCAACGACAAACAAGGGAACACCCTGACGACTACTGAAGAGCAGCTGAAAAGATGGGTAGAGCACTTCCGTGGGACCTCAACAGACGCCCATTTAAGGAGGAAATTGAAATACCAGACGTGGAACAAATATTAGCAGTGAAGTGTTGAATACCATCCAGAAACAAGATTAAAAGTGCAGTTAAGAAGCTCAAAATTGGTGAAGCAGACAGCCCCTATAACATCCCAGTAGAGTACTGAAAAAAACATTCCTACCACCACTGCAGTATTACATATCTCTTGAAAGCTATCTGGAAGAGGAATCACCATCAAATGGAATGGAAAATTAAAAGAGTCTTATTTTAAACTACCCAAGATGGGTAACCTCAGAGAGTGTGACAACAATAGAATGAGATATCATCTTACTATGTGTCCTGTCCTGGGTAAAGTGTTTAACAGAGTATTGCTGGAGCACCTTCAAATAGCAGCAGATGCAGGTTTCAGACAAGGAAGATCATATACAGATCAGATAGCCACCCTCAGCATAATCATCAAGCAACCTACACATAAAATATGAAACTCCTCCCTGTACATCATCTTCGTCAACTACCAGAACGCCTTTGATAGCCTTTGCGCCTTTCTACGGAAACTGTTAAAACACCACAGGATTCCAAAGAAGTTCATTAATATCATTACGAACTCTCTCTTACAGCAGTACCAACTGTCAAGTCATTCATGAAGGTCGGCTGTTGGAAAGTTTTGAAGTTAAATTCAGAGTCAGACAAGGTTGTCTCCTATCGCCATTCTTATGCCTTCTCATGGTTGTCTAGACAATGAGAACAACTAAAATTTGGTCAGAGAAATGGAATACAATGAACGTTAACTCAATAACTGGATGATCTCAACTACTCAGACAGTATTGCCTAAGTTTCTGTCCAATTCAAGATTTTAAATTTTTGCAGAGCAAAACCAACATTCCACCAGAAAATTCGAACAAAGCTGGTCTTTATATCAGTAACAAAAAAACCAAGGTCATGAAAGTGAATTCTGGTGCTACCACTAAAATTAATATGAATAGATCAGACATCAAAGAGGAGGATTCCTTTACCTACCTGGGAAGACTACTAGACCCAACCAGAGAGATAGACACAGATATCACAGCTAGAATTAACAAGGCACAAGGCTAGGGGCTTTCAACTCATTAAAGAAAATAAGGACCTCTTCAGTAACATCAACAGCAACGAAGTTAATATTAACTCAAATGTGAAGTCAGTCTTGTTATATGGAGCACATAGATGGCAAATGACAGCGAAGACCAGGAAGAAGCTTACAGACTTGTAAATTTAAACCACAGTTGCTGCAGGATTCTAACAATGTACTGAATAGACAAAGTCACCAATGAGGAGCTATAGGGAAGATCGGAATGGTTACCAATAGACAGACAATATATAGGAAGCAAAAGTGGTGTTACATTGGACACACCCTGCTGCAATCACTGACTTACATCACTAGAAAAGCTCTGCAATGGAAACAGCAAGGCAAGAAAAGAAGGGATCACCCAAACAACACCTGAAGGAGGGATACCAAGAAGGAAATTAATGCAATGAGGATAAACTGAATGGAAGTGGAACAACTGGCACAGAAGAGGAAACTTTGGAGAGCCTTTGCCAATGACCCATGCTCCAACCTGGAGCTAAAGACGTAAGGGCTAAAGTAAGTTGTAAAAACTTTATATGTTATTGGATACTTTTTATTCAAGTGACTAAAACCAAAACAATATGATTCAGAAACTCCTAGTATATGTTTCAGCTCCTATTCGGTTTCTAAAATTGTTTAAAACATTTACACATAAAATGCTGACTATGCTAATTCATGCCTTCCTAGTTTCTTCTTACTACCCAAAGTGTCATCAGCAAGTTAAAGTAACAGATTCTTTCAAATAAACAAATTTTCCTCTTTGAAACATTCTCAACACTGCATTGCTATACTTATGTTTTATTTTCTGTCAGATGATAACAGCCTGACCAACCAGTACCTACACCATCTGAATTACAGTACAGGCCTGTGGCTAAATGCAAATTAGTTCCCTTCATTAAGAAGGTGTAATCATTAATAAAAAAATCCAGTGAATAAAGATCGGCATGGTTGTTGACACAGAGGTAAGATTTCTTCTCTTCTAACCACAAGGTCCCGAGTTCAACTGCCGGCTCAGCTGAACATTTGTGTGACCTTTTCTGCCAAAAATGACCCCAGCTTTCCATCCTCCCGAGGTCGGTAAAATGAGTACCAGCTTCTGCTGGGAGCTAACCTGTAACGCATTAGTGTGCCATCCAGGGGGAGTCAATGACTCTCATCCGCTTAACACTACAGAAACTGGAGATAAGCACTAGCTCCAATGTGCCACTAGGTTCGTAAAAGGATTTAGCTTTTTTTATATATAAATTAAACAAAATGTCAAAACTATAACTTTAATTTAAAAAAAAAATAAAACAAAAAGTGTATGCTGGATTTGAAACCCCCTCTCCCTCACCCCCAACTTAAATTAACTGCGACGATGTCAAAAAAGTGAATGACCCCAAACAATTTATTTGTAAATTTGGAATAGCATGTGTCCACATAAGGCTTTCATATTTGATAATTTTTTCTGTTCATGTACTGTAGAAAATAAAGTATAAATACAATTCCGAAGAACATCTTGGAAAATTAATATTTAAGTTAAACAAGATAAAGATAAACAGAATATGTTTTATATTTCAGTTTTACTTC
>JAOCNB020275679.1:0-16166 GCA_026546465.2 Palythoa caribaeorum
GTTCGTGACAATTGTGTGAAGACTTGCTTACAATGAATCTTTTTTTTATCGGCAGTATATGGCATACATTTATGGACCAAAATATTTCAAAATTTCATACAAATTAAAAAAATTTATAAGGCCAGATAAAAAGCAATAATAATTGTTTAGCGTCCCCGCCCGACCTGAGAAATGCTCCCGACCTCAATTTTTTTTTGTAAAATATATATATTTTTTAATTGTATATGCACCCGCGATTGATCGCTCTCATTCACATACCCCTCAAAACATTCGTGGCGTTCCACGCGCTTGCTAAATGGACACCATCTGTGGGAAACTTTGCATTTTGTAAAAATGAAATCCTCTTGACCTCTTGAACTAGGTGTTAATCGATATACAAGTGAATGAAACATAAGCTGATTTCGAAGAACGTCACTACCCAACCTCTTGATAAGCGACTTACAACCTTTCATCAAAAAAGTCGGTGTGAATTGCGAACGTGCAGGTTTTAAATCTGATTTAGCTGTTTGTTATTTCAACTTAAACACGGTCATCGATGATGTCATCCCACGTGACTAGAGAATGCGAAAATCTATTAAAAAAAATTGACCAAAATTCCTAACTCGATTCCTAACTCGATTCTCACGATTCTTAACTTGGTTCCTAACTCTGTTCCTAACTCGATTCTTAACTCGGTTTTAACTCGGTTCCTAACTCGGTTCCTAACTCGGTTCCTAACTCGGTTCCCAACTCGATGGTTAGTTTATCTCGAAGACAGCTGATCGTTTCTGCACTACAGTATTTTTAATTTTACGTTAGTTTACAATGGTATAGCTACAATATTTCACCAATTACTAGTTCAGAAATTTAACAGAAGGTTACTAAATGTCCAGTAAAGCAAAGTGTATTCGTCCAACAAAGTTCACTCTACAAAATAGGAGGTGCAGTGTTCAATCTGAATTGCAAAAGAGAGTTAACCAAAGATGTAGGCACACAATCCGGCAATCTTTTCGCCAACAGATTCAAAACATTTGCGAACTTTCTCTGCAATATTCTTGAATGCATTGTTGATCCAGTTCCATAGGTCTTTGAAAAATTTCTTGATTGCGGTGAATAAGTCTTTGATCCATTCCATCAATTTCTGAGCCACAGTCGTTGTCCAAACAACAAAGGCCTTGTAATTGCTGGTCGCTTCTTCGTAATCATCCATAGCCGTGCGGTACTCGTAATCGGACCTGAAGTCTTTTGGGTCTGGTTTCTTAGGTTTCTTCAGTATGTCTTGTCGGAGCTCCGGTTGGAATGTTGAAGAAACATCTGGTTGAGTTGGTCAAAATTTTGATTAACAAAGTCGTCCAGTTCGTCTTCTTCAAGCTGTTCGACCTTCTCTTTAATATTTCTGGCTGCTACATCGAACTGACTTTTAGCATTGTTTTGTAGTCGCAAAATGTTTCTCTTTGTTTCGCCGGAGTTCCGGTTGGAATGTTGAAGGAACGTCTGATTGAGTTGGTTAAAATTTTGATTCACAAAGTCGTCCAGTTCGTCTTCTTCAAGCTGTTCGACCTTCTCTTTAATATTTCTGGCTGCTTCATCGAACTGACTTTTAGCATTGTTTTGTAGTCGCAAAATTTTTGTCTTTGTTTCGTCTTTGCTGGATTCGAATGTTGTTGTAGTACGAGAGGCCATAGTCTTGAATAACAGACCGAGGATATAAAATTTCACCTTTTCCTAACAACGTCAAACGTGGAATGAAGGAACTAGTTTAGGGCCGCTCCTATATGTATGAATTGTTCTGTCGATCATGTTAAACTACTTAAATGAGAGAACCAATGAGTAACCATGCTTGCTCAAGGTTGCCATTACAAGAAAAAGTTAGGCATCTGTCAATCAAAAAGGTAGCTCTTACACCGGTAGTCATTGTTGATTTGACTGCCTTTTTTTAAATTAGGCAATTGACGCAGCAAACCAGTTATGTAAAAGCATCGTAAAGATTGACCAACTGAAGGACAAAAAACTATAATACTACAGAAAAGTAGCTATCGCTTCAGCGGAGGACGAAAATGTTAGTTGATAATTTAACACGAGAATGACTGGTTGCTCATACACAAATTTCTCAGAAGAAACACAAAAAGCTAAAATTTCCGGAAATTTTACATCATATTGTAGGAAATTTCTGAGTGGACATTTGTTTGTTTGTAGCTCATACAAAATTAAAAAAAAACTCTCTTTAAACTCAGACTGTGGAAGTAGAATCAAAGCAAACAGGCAGATACATGGACACAATTTTTTCCAGTTTTTCTTTAACTCCTAACGTTCATCCAATTTTGGTAATTATGCGTAATGATAACAGACCGAATCAGGCGAACACGAAGTCTATTACCAACTTATTATAATATTCGCGATTTCCGAAAACTGAAGAGTTTTGAACATTTACTAAGAATTCAGCCGACTTGAAGTTGTAATTTGTTCCCTAGACATTTTGGGTTTTATGATTATCATGCGGTGTTTTTAAGTCGCAAAATATTTCTCTTTGTTTTGTGTTCGCTGGAATCGAATGTTTTTAGTACGTCTGTTCGGTGGTCGTTGGAATGGCGACGGAAAGTTTGGTTGAGTTGGTCAAAATTGGAATTTACAAAGTCATCTAGTTCGTCTTCTTTAAGCCTTTCAACCTTCTCTTTAATATTTCTGGCTGCTTCATCGAACTGACTTAAAGCATTGTTTTGTAGACGCAAAAATTTTCTCTTTGTTTTTTTCTTTGCTGGATTCGAATGTTGTTGTAGTATGAGAGGCCAAATTCTTGAGTAACAGACCGAGGATATAGAATATCACCTTTTCCTAACAACGCCAAACGTGGAATGAAAGAACCAGTTTTGGGCCACTCCTTTATCGGAACTGTTCTGTTGATTATGTTAAACTACTTCAATGAGAGAATCAATGAGTGACCATGTTTTTCTTAAGGTTGTCATTAAAAGAAAAAAGTTTGGCATGTGTCAGTCCCTAGTCCCTAGGTTTTTTTGACTCGCTTTTGAAATTAAGCAATATGTAAGAGCATCGTAAAAAATTGACCAACTGAAAAGAAAATATTATAATACCACACAAAAGTAGTTATCGCTTCAGCAGAGAACAGAAATCTTAGCTGATAATTTAACACGAGGATGAATAATTGTTCACACTCAAATTTCTCAGAAATAAAACAAAAGCGAAAAATTTCCGGGAATTTTATATGATGTTCTAGGAAATTTTTGTGTGGACATTTATTTGTTTGTAGCTCATACAAAATTAAAGGAAAGTTTCTGAAAACTCAGATTTCGAAAATAGAATCACTGCAAACGCGTACATACATGAACACTATTTTTCCAGTGTTTCTTCAATTCCTAGCAATCATCCAATTTTTTTAATTATGCGTAATGATAACAGACCAAATCGGACAAACAGAAAGTCTATTATCAATCTATTATAATAATTACAATTTCATAAAACTGAAGTATATTGAACATTTACTAAGAAATCGTGCAGCCGACTTGCAGTTTTAATTTGTTCCCTAAGACATTTTGGGTTTTATGTTCATCATGCGACGTCCTGTTGGGAATGTTTGATATCTGAAAGAAGAGGTAAACGAGCATTTATGCAGGAATGATAACTGGCAAATGATCCCTGACCTTTATGAAATCTAAACCTAAAGAAGGCGTTAATGGATGAATAGTAGTCTGTTTTGTTCATATGTAACAAAAATAAGGATAAGTAAAAAATTAGAAGTTTACGTGGGCACTCTCGAAGTACACCCTTTTTCTGAAAGTGCCAAATGCCCTTGACATAGTCACGTACAATGGTAGAAAAGCAACTAACTTCGTTTCATATCTTTTAGATAACTTTTACATCTATACTTTGTCAAGTGTCTTTATACAACTTCAGCAAAATCTTCGGTCTGCTAAGTTTAGAAAATAACATCATAGCTCGCCAGAACTCAAGAACAGGCTGAACTTAGCCGATGAAACTTCTAGAACATTACGTCATGAATCAAATTTAATACTCTTATTTCATAGTTTCGGTAGAGGAAAACTAAAGAAATGTAGACGAACGTATTCCTCTGAATACCAGCTTTTTCTTGATATCAAAATTATACTTTGTCATTACTTCTCTAAGGCCTGTCGAACTTCACATGTGCCGAGTCTAATGCTAATGAGCAAATTCTATCGTTCTACCTCATTTACATCAGATTCAGCATATGTGAAGTTCGACGTTTAATCCGGGCCTTAGCAGTTTAGTTGAACATGCAAAAGTGTTATTGATGTCATAACACAGACTTTATGTCTAAAAAACTATTTTAGTACTGACAAGATATTGTAAACCCGGACTTCTTCGGGTAGTTGTTTTTCACGAAGCAATAAACGAACCTCAGAAGTCAACCTCAGAAGTATTCAAGCGAGTACTCAGCCATTCTTATTCACTTACAGATTTTCGTAAAAATGTCTTATTCAGCTAACAATAATAGTAATAGTAAAAGCGGTAGTAACCAGAGAACTTAGCAATTTCACAATACTTAATCATTCTTTATCAAAGTATTAGCCAGTTTCTAACGTTCTCCTTCTGTTGCTTCCCAAGCTAAAAAACTTTTCTATGCTTAATGCTGTACTTAAATATTTATTTAAGGACCCCTGTGGGTGGTCGTAAAGCTTGCAGAGAACGGGGCTCTTTTGTCGTATTTACAGAAGGCACGCAGTTCCCAAAACTATGAGAATATTGCTGGTCCGGATGACGTGCTGACACTAGCAAAGAAGCTCAAGCTGGCTTGTGGTATAGCTAAAGGAATGGAGCACCTTTCCGAAAAGAAGGTAAGACAAGATAATAAAATTGCTAAAAATTAAACTTTTCTTTAGCTTGTGTTCATATCAGAAGCTCGTATTTGACATTTTTTTCTATTTAGTTTATACCAAGCAATTTTTTAATCGTCTCCATAGTTTGAATTTTCCGCGCGCGTTTTTTTGGTTGCAGTGCGAAACGTTCACTCGTTCACTGCTGCTGTTGTTTGTCGAGAGTGGAGACTGGCACTACAACTCAAAACACCACATTTCAAGATGGCGGTGTTCAAGAAAGTTATAGTCTGTAAGAACAATCAAAATAAATTGCTTGGCGCTAGCTGCACGAAGAAGCTTATCAAATTTGAGGCCCTGATGTGGACACGTGCTTAACCCTTTAAGCCACAAGCACGACAAATGTGTTGTTAAATTCTCCCAAATGAGTTCCATACTTCCTATAGAAGCAATTTGGGAGAATTTGGCATTTCAACTTCCACAACTTATTTCACTTGATCAATTGCTTGCTTCTCATTACCAGTTCTATTGTTTTGTTTGAGTTATGTAAGGAGAAATTGGAGATTGATAATTTGCCTGGGGCTGTAAGGGTTAAAATAGGCCTCATTTAAGATCAATATTAATCTACAGCTGAGGATCCTTTAAAGAGCTCAAAGGCCATTAAAAACATTTTTAGATACTGTGCAAAATCCATTGAGCCTATTGTGAATTTAAAGACCGTTTTCAACGTACCAGCTATCACTTGAGCAGTAAAAAAAACGACAGATGAATTCCTAGATTTTCAGAACCTATGAGGTGTAAATTGTGTATTGAGACCACGAACTTTGTATTAGGACCTCTTTCTGTAGTAATCTAGTCACAGTCCATCGCCAATGCCCAGCTTCTAAACAACAAAGTAATACCAGATAAAGCAAAGGCAATAACAAAATATATAGTGTAAACAATTTGAAGGTCTGAAAAAAATAATTCGAAGCATTAGGCAATTTGACAAGTTTCACTCGATATAACTATCGAGCACACCAGCACGCAAACTGCAAAAACTGTTCATCATCAACATTAATTGAAACTGCAAGCTTATATGAAATTATTCTAATAGTTAAATAATATAGGCCTCTTTCATAACTGGCGGCCACTTTAATATACTTTTGTCTTCATCCAAATTCTTCTTCTTCTTCGCCTCGTACGGAGTATTGTAACTGGGAACTAGCTCAACTTTCGGCGATCTTTTATTTTCCTCCATGGTTTTGTTGGCCTCTGCCCTGGCCTCGGTAGAACCGTCGTGGTGTTAAGCTTTGGCCAGCATAGAGGACCAACTTACTCCTTATAAGAGTTTCAACAAAAGGGAGGAAAACTGAATGGCGCGTTTTACCATACCAACTGCAAACAATAGCAAAAGGTCACCGTGTCATCACCTACACGTTGCTACGTGACAGTATGGCATGATCTTTTGATTTCTTAACTCAACAAAAAGGGTAGTGACGCGCTAATTTGAATACAAACAATTGAATACTACAGTCACCGCCAGTTATGATAATTGAAAAACGTTTATTAAGTGCTTAATAGAAGTTTGCAATGGTTACTGATGTCAGTGAGGCGCAAACAAATGTTAATTATTTTACCTTTTGTTCCAGTGTGTTCACAGGGATCTTGCAGCACGAAATGTATTACTTGGAAAAAATGACACACCAATGGTTTCAGATTTTGGCTTATCACGTGATATCTATGAGAGCGGGATGTATGAGAGCACATCCGGGGTAACATTTAGTACCATTTATTTCTAAATAAGTCTCGACTTTGATATAAAATTAGTTAGGCAAACAAACGCGTTTGTTTTCCTTATTCATTTATTTCTACTTGTTTATTTTTGATATTATATCTTTTATTGAAAGGTTTTATAATAGAAGTGTTGACGATTAATGTTTGTTTTCCCAACGTTTCGATACACATGGTATCAATTTCAAGAATGTTTTTAATTCAAATCAATAAATTGCTCATCAATACGTGGTGGTATATATCAAAGGACTGAAGCCGTCTTTAAGTAAACGATGAGACTCCTTAAAGGCTATATTTTTTGTCTCTAGAGGTAACATCTAATTGTAATTTTCAAGCTCAACATTGTAACGACGGGCTTTGGGAGAAGGAAGCTCATAAAGAGACCGGACATCAATTTTATCCTCAACCAAGCGAAACAGTGTTACTCTGAAGAGTAAAGTTGGAAAAGCGACGAATTTCAAATCACATTAATCTTTATCATTTGCGAACAAAAGAACTTTGAAATCGAAAAGAATGCAAGCAATAGAGCGGCGAAACCACAAAGGCTACTTAACTAGCTAGAAAAAGTTAAACTGGAAAGACACTGAAATTTGCATAATTAATGAAATGTTTTATCATGGATATAGCACGAATCCACTGTGTTTTCTGAGAAATATTTTGACAATTGCACGATGATCAATATTTTTTTTACATTTGCAATTGCCAAGACTGTCATCAACATTATCAGACTTTCTGCGATACTGTGAATAATTACGACAGTGATCTGGCCTGTAATTGGCTGAAATCAATTTCAGGAGGGGCAAAATATAACAGTGTAATGAACAGAGCAGTAAAGGTTAAATTGTAATTCATATGTTGATATTCAAAAATGTTATGAATTGACTCTACAGGGAAAATTACCTGTCAAGTGGATGGCTATTGAATGTCTGGAGGATTATCATTACGACTATCAGAGTGATGTGTGAGTTTCAATTAAATCTCTTTATTAATTAGTTTTGAAGCAGAATCTTTCGTTGCCTCGTTTCCTTTATTACAAACAGGGCCAAATGTTGAACAACGTTAGAAAATTCAATTTGAAATACAGGGCTGGGTTGTTTTACTCCTATTTTTTGGGGCCTTCACTGGCTAGGGATACCTGCAAGATTGGAATTTAAGGTCCTACTCCTTACTTGCAAGTCACTCAACAACCAAGTTCCATCCCACTTATCTGATTTACTTAAGTTTCGCCGTCAAATCCGCACACTTCGCTCTTCTACGAAATCCTTATTGATATGTGAACAGACCTCTCATCGTCCTAACACGATCTACCAGGGCGAAAGGGAGTTGGAACCTGAGCATATATTAAGTCAGTTTCGTTCCTCTCATCATTCGTCATTCTCACGCATTTAATAACAACGATAATCTTATGAAAGCTTCCTTTGCTAAAATTAACAAATTAACAAAAATCAACCAAATTTTTGACAGGGTTTGTTGTTAATGCAAGTTTTTTTTTATGATTTAAATTTTAGAATTCTTTTGATGACCATTTTTGTTTGTTTTCAGCTGGGCTTATGGTGTAACGTTATGGGAAATTGAAACTAAAGGTAAGATTTTAATGATCGAGATTTACAAATAATAAACAAGTTAAACGATTTTTCTAAGTTAATCAAACAACGAAACCCAGTTCAATGTCGAATTTACATTTGATAAATCTAATAGAAATGAATACGCCAGAATGATATGACTTGCTCATTTGTAACTGATTCGGCAACTATTTAAATGACTTAGTTAGCTTAAAGATGTACATATTGTGATATTTTTGGGTCAAAACAACAACGATAAATTGCATAAAGAAAATGATTTTAATATTTTGTGCACATGTCTCACGCCATGGTTCTCAGCTCTCTCAATTACATCCCATAATACTTTGTGATCTAATTCTCTCTTAACTTCCGGTATGTAGCTCATTGTCTTTTTTTCCGGTTTGGAAGATAAACTTTACACTTATTGTCTTACAGGGCTTATTCCGTATCCTGGTCTCAATGGTCTTGAAATACTGAAAGAGTTAAAGAGTGGCTACAGACTGGAGAAACCCGATGGCTGCTCTGATGAAATGTAAGTTTTTATTTTAGTTTTTTTTTTTCAAAAGTGCCAGCTACTAGAAGCCGGTTACTATATATTTTTTTTACCTTGTACCAAGAGTCCATTACTAGGCACGTTCTTCATCAGTTTTTCCCTATTCACTTTGACCCCAACAAAGCAGTACAGAAAGCCGGAAGCCAATTGCTAGAGGTGTTCATATTCCTCTATTCACCTTGACCACAGCACGGTTGTAAACAAATCCAGAAGCCCATTACAAGGAGTGTTCATCTCCCGCTATCTACCTTGACTCCAGAGCACAATAGTAGACAAAATCTAGCGCCCATTACTAAAAGTACTTCCCCTATTCACCTTGATCTTAAGTCAATAGTAAACAAAGGCAGGAGCGTATTACTAGGAATTTTTGTCTTCCCCTATTCACCTTGACCCCAACACACCAGCAGAGAAAGCCAGGAGCCCATTACTAGAAAGCGTTCATCATTCACTATTTATTTTGACCCCATCACAGTGGTAGAAAAGGAGCGTACGTATTCCCCTATTCACCACAACAGTATAATAGACAAAGCTAGGAGCCCATTACTAGGAGTATTCATCTTTTCCCGTTCACCTTGACTCCACCACATTTGTAGAGAAATTCAGGAGCCTATTCCAGGGGGCGTTCATCTTTCCCATCAATCCCAACACAGTAGTAGACAAAGGCAAGAGCCGATTACTGTGAACAATTTATTTTCCACTATTTATCGTGATAAAGACACTGTATTGGACAAAGCTGTTTCTAACTTTTGGTTGGGGCATAAAACTAACGCTAAAACGCTACCCTAATTTCTCACAAACTCACCTAATCCTGTCAAAACTTGCCGTGAGTTTGGAGAGTTTTGAGAAAATAATGGGTCAAACTTTTTTTAGGTCAAATGACCAAAGGCAAGTGTAGAGCTAAATAGCGCGCTGACCCGAAACACTGCTGTGTGTCACCCAAGGACACCCTGTTTGCACTAATTGTATTTCTAGCTTCTTAAATAGCTGTCAGTATAGGAGAACTGTGCGCTGAAATTGACTTTTTATTGTTTAAAAATTTAGGCATTGTAGAACAACTGTATGAAGTTTTTTTCAGGCGTTAGCCGAGCACTTCAGAAAAAAGTTAAGGTTTTGTAACAAATTGATAAGATTTTATCGGCGGCTCAATATTTGATGTCAGCGGTTGTATATGACGTAAGTTACGATATTCAGAGCTTTTAAAATATGGTTGCAAGACAACAGAAAAGCGGAGAGGTTCAACCATACCAGAACGAACCAACATATGCACAGGGGAAACATCGCGACGTTGTGATTATTGTGCAGCTACACTTTAAAAGCTCTGAATATCGTAACCTACGTCATATACAACCGCTGACATCAAGTATTGAGCCGCCGATCAAATCTTGTCTTATTGTTACAAAACCATTACAAAGCATTATTTTCAGAACTGCTCCTCTAATACTTGAAAAAAACTTTATATAGTTGTTCTTTTGTGCCTAAATATTCAAACGATAAAAATTCAATTTGACATTCAGTTCTTCTTTAACTTGTTTTAATTAATCATAAAGAATTCAGATCCTTTATTAAATATTGATGTTTTCTTGGTTCAGGTATAACATTATGCTCGATTGCTGGAAATCCGACCCTTCCATGCGGCCAACTTTCCATGAATTAGTTAAAAGGACAGAGTCTCTCCTACAAGACGTTGTGGTAAGAACTTATCTCGGACAATATTTACAATAAAATACCTTTGCAGTTAAATAGTTGTAGAAATTTGCCTGGCTGTTTTTTAAATTAGTTTGTGAATGGACTTAATTCATGACGACCTCACGTTAGTGTTTTTTGCAGCAAAGTGCAGCGAATTGTGGGGTGGTTTGTATTCATTTTCAACAGTTTTGGGATTTTTCTTCTGTAGTGACATCTCGATACCTTGCATATGGCTGTACTGATTCTTATGACAAAAGTGGGACTTGTTATTGGTATCATTTTCAGCTCAAGATAAGGAGTTGTGGGCAACGCAGACTTTTAAAATCAAACAAATGTTTCAAAATAGAACATATAAAGGTTCAATATAATTGGGCCCCACGGATCACCTGCGGATGAGTCTACACCCCGTAACTTGCTATGTTGCCAGCACGGTGAGTCCCGGTGGTGTACTGGTTATCGTGACTGGCTAGAGACCAGAAGGCGCGGGTTCGAGTCCCAGTCGGGGCATTTCACTGTCTTTTCTTTTCTCTCTCTCTAAAGAGTATGTCGAACGTAATATTCACAGCGTTCTGTGTCTTATTTGTTCAGTTTATCTGGAAAGCCATCTATGCCTCAAAAATATAAAATAACTGTTCTATAAGTTCACCAAAACAAGATGGTGGGCGCAAGTTTTCGTTTTTGGACTTAAGATGATCAATGATTGACAAAGTGAAAGAAAATGAAAATCTAAGTAGATTATACCTTTTTGGTATATACAAAAACCCATACATTTAATTTCGATGTATAGTGGCATTTTGTACATCTAAATCGTATCTTAAGCTGAAAACAAAGTGTCTATTAATGAATTCAAGAAAGGCGTTTAGGCAAAGGTCTTTCCACAGGGTAGAGATTATAAAAATACTAAAGGTATTAGAACATCCATATGGATCGAAAAGGAAAAAAAAAACGATAAATACGGCGTCCTTACGTGGGGCAACGATTCACGATTTGAAATTACGTCACAATGTGTGTGTCTACAGTTTCTATTACAACTTGCGTCCTTATTTTATTTCATTCCTTCGGCTCTAGAGGGATATTCTGCCCCTATCCTCCCCAATTTAAATAGAATAAAAGAAAACGTTAAATATGCGACACTTATATGATACCATCGTTTCTATGCAATGCAGGGATATCTGGAAATTGACGTTCCGGAAAAAGAAGAAGCTTCGGCTGTTCAAAACACTCCATATGACGAAATTAGTCTTCCAGAAGAATAACGAAAGTCGACCTTTCTTTGGACGTGTTTGAGAGAAACCGGCGAATATCATTAACCAAGCAACAAACTGATTCTCTTCTACGGTAGAGCGCAAGGTCCAAACGAGTATATATATGGTGTCCGAACTATAAAGTTTACAAAAACTTTAAGGAATAAAACAGACGACTTAATTTTTTAAAGATATTTCGTCAGTTTGCTTAAGCAATCTTCAGTAAATCACACTGATTTACATGAGTTTTGTACGACTAAATACATTTAAGGCGTTACGTAGGTTATATAGGAAAAGTTTAAGATGTACACGATAAAGCTGTATGTTAAGAGTATGGCTCTGTCAAGGATATTTATGGTCCTTTTATCTTAAGTTCAATAATAATAATAGTCTGTTGATGCCTAATCTAATATCTCAAAAGATTCAAAGAAAAATAAAGAGCAACATCCCAGTAAACTTTCTAGGTGCAGGAGACAAACTGTCGAAACAATACCAAATAGCAATGCTTAACTTTATATACTGAATATATTTGTAACCTTTGACACTTGTACAATTATTTTATCTAATCTCTGCATTATAATTGTATGTGGCTTTGTATTTAAATTCAATAAAATGAATGTGAATATTGTTTGCTCGTGGATTGCAAATATTATTTGCATGGAAATCGTCCTGCATTGTAGTTCTGCACAATAAATCAACAACCTTTACTCACTTCGAAAACATTGCACACCATTAACAAAACCCAAACAACTCACCTGGAAACAGCGATTTCTAAAAACGTCGACCTTATTTTATTCATTTGTCACAAAGTACGTTCTGGGTTTGTCAATTTTGTCATATCCAGCAAGATCGTTTTTGGTCCGTTTTATACCGGCAGTTCAGTTGTTTGTGGTCGTTTGAAACACTGCTTTGTACCATATCAATCACGCATTGCAGACTAATTTATTTTTAATATTATACAAAAAAAAAAACAAACCCGAAAGTAAAAACGAGCTGTTATTAGTTTTGCCCGGCAGGGATCTTTAAATTCTTGTGTTCAACCACAAAATATTGCCCGCCACGTGGTTCATGAGAACGTGCAATATCCACAATCAGCCGTGCTTCAGTCGAGCAGGAGATGATCAGGTATTAACATCAACCGCAACTATAGCTTAAGATACCACAGAATTTAATTACTAAGACAGTGGCTAATATAAGTTTCGAAAGGTGTTTGACACGCAAATTAAAGACAAATAGTCTAATAATAGTTTGGAAAAAATTTAAGAGTCATGAGTTGATGTACCGTATTTATTCGATTAAGCGCCCGGGGCGCTTATTAAATTTTTGGTTGTTTTAGGGGGGCGCTTAATCGAGAGGGGCGCTTATTCGAGGGAGGGCGCTTATTAAATTTTCACCATTTTAGTCGCAAAGACATTCAAATCTTGAGAAAATTTATTAGTATCTTCCACTACACAACAAAGTGCAACGTGAAAATACCGTCCAAAAAACGTTTTTAATTAAGTTCTAAGCGGAAACATATAGAATATAGTCTTGATTCAAGTGTTCACGCAAAGAGCAGTTGCTATGAAATTTGAGGAGATTTTAAGAATGAAAGATCTTTGTGGTCGTATGAACAATGAAGTGGAAGCTTTGAGAAAAATTCCAGTTTTCTCATGAACTGCAAACCATTAATTGATATCTAATAAAACGGGATTTCACAGCGATTCTAATACTTTTGTTTGAAGGGAGGCGTTTATTCGAGGGGGGTGCTTATTCGAGAGAGGGTGCTAATTCGAATAAATACAGTACTTTTAAATATATAAATTTCATTTAAATACTGTTATTTTGTTCTTACCATTGGGTTAAATAACATGTCCTTCACGCTCCATGTTTCTCTCTTCTCAAAAAATGCAGCAGATTCTTTAACCTTAAATTTCAGGGGATACGAAACAGTTACCACAGCTGAATTCTGCAAAAAGTTCACTTTCCTTGCTCTAATTTTGCCTTTGGCACGTCCGCTAATATCCACTCTCACAGGTTCAAATATATGGTTTGGTGATAACACCTCTACAATGTAAGATCCTGCAGGAACGTCATTTACTGTGAAGCTTCCATCAGGTCTCAGAAAGCCAATAAAGCTCCCACCATCCACAGAGACTTTAGTTTGCGACACCCATTCTGAAAAATGGATAACAATAAAATTGTTTGTGCGCAGGATAACATCATGAAATAATTTAGATAGTATTTGTGTTTTGTTTGGTCAAAGTGTGTTTTCATAATACTATGAAGCACGAAAATGACATATTCAGCTCCTACATGTTGTGAAAATTTGTACTTTCATAACACAAATAAAGCTAATCATGCTTTGTAGATCATTGTTCAACTATTTTATAAACGAAATAAAACATTTTCTTTGTACCTTCTGTTTCTTGCAATTTCTTGCACTGAAGCCCGAAAAGCTTTACTTAAATACATCTTGGTCATTTAGTGTTGCCCTGGCAGCGACTCAATATAAGTTTTCAACACACGTGATCTAATAATTGTGGTGTAAATAAAACCGGTTTTATTTATGCCACAATTATTAGATCAAGTGTGTTGAAAGCTTATATTGAGTCGCTGGGCAACACTAAATGACCAAGATGTATTTAATTTTTGTACCTTCACTGGTGAAAACCTTAGGACAATTTGGACAATTTGTGAGAAGTCTTGAGCATGCCAAACCCTTGATTGTGTCTGAGGTTTTCACTGTTCTGCACTCGAATTCTCCCAAACATTTAACTCAGTTTTCACCAGACTATGATGGCAAAAAATGTTTTATTTCTTAAATTTTAATTTAGAAGAACCAGTATTACAAAAACGTCGCAAAATTGTCAGTTCTGAAGAAAAATTAACTTTGACTGGTAAAATTTCTATACTAAGACATACTTAGTCATACATGAAAAATTTACACACAATATGACATGTATGAAGTGAATTGAGTCAGGTTGGCATAGCAAAATCGACTCCAACATCAAGCTTTTACGACAGCCACTATTTAACTTTACTTTGTCACGACAGTCAGTATAAATTGTTATTTGTAACTCTCATTACGAAAAACTTGTTCATAATGTACCATAAACATTAGTACAAAATATTGGAAGTATGCAAGATTTATAAGCATAACGAATTTAACTTATAAATAGTAAAAGCGTTAACTTTAGAGGTGTAAAGAAAAGATACATGGCAGATTGAATCTTACGAAGAAAGTTAAGTGAATTGAAATGCAATTCTTACCAGAATGTTTGAGTCCTTGAATGGCGATTTTGCCATCGATCTTGTAACGTGCCGTTTTGTCCTCAGATAGCGTGTTATCGACAAATAGCAAAGCTAAAATTACTTTTGTAAGTGTTCTTATGTCCATAATGCCTCCCCTAAGAATTGAAATCAACTTTACTGAACACAAAATTTCACTTCTTATAACTTCAACATGGCGACGAAAGCATTTATACGCATGCTCTGTGTCATGATCCGTCTGGATATTGAATAAAGCGCGGGCTCACACGACACTTGGAGTTGCAGGGGTCGAGGTAACATTTAGATACGATAGGCTGTAAGTTTTGTTTTAGTCTTCAAATTAAATTAGATTCTGTTATTCTTTGTTTATTCTAAGGGATATTGAACAGAGTACGCCATCAAAGAACATTTTTAGGGGATGGGGCGTTTTTTATATGACTGACAGTTGACGTGAAATCAGCCGGAGTTCGACCTAAAACTGAAATACAGTAAAATCATTAACTCTTCAACCGGAAAACATTCGTAAAAACCTTGAAAAAAAATCTGTATTGGAGCATACTTAGTTATACATTTATAAATGATGTTCCATATTAATTTTGGAAGTGGAATTGGCGCAGTAACAGTTGACACACCAGGATCTGGCTGTTGTGTTGTGACGGCCTGACGAGTTTGTCACTGTGTAAACTGATATGTTCAACCTAGTTCAACATTATTTTAATAGAAGTGTTTATCATGTGCCGTAAACATTAGTGCAAAACATTGAAAGTGTACATGATTATATAATCCATAAGCTCGTAAGCTAGTACAATGTACATACACTCCAGTGCCTGTAAAGAAACTTTTCCACAACGTTAATTGAAGCGAGTAAATCGAAACTAAACGGCGATAAAAACGCACCAGTTAGTGATTTATAATCCCCACTTCCCCCACCCTGGATCAATAACTTCTAAGCTCCACTTCTCTCACATTGGATAAATGTTTTACAAGGCTTTCTCCTCCCCCCCCCCCCTGGATCAATGATTTCTAAGCCCCACTTCCCAACCTTGTATAAATGTTTTACACTCATCCCCCACCCTGGATCAATAATTTCTAAGCTCCACTTCCCCCATGGAAAAATGTTTTACAAGGCTTTCTCCCCACTCCCCCCATCTTGGATAAATGATTTACCGATTTCCCCCAATCTGGATCAATGATATCTAGGCCCCATTTTCCCCACCTTGGATAAATGTTTTACATCCCCCATCCTGGATAAATGTTTTATAAGCCCCCTCCCCACCCTGGATCAATTATTTCAAATCCCACTCCCCCC
>JAOCNB020276083.1:0-24450 GCA_026546465.2 Palythoa caribaeorum
GTGATACGCTGTCCCAATGGTTGTTATAATTATTATCTGATTTCATTCAAGTGATACGCTGTCCCAATGGTTGTTATAATTATTATCTGATTTCATTCAAGTGATACGCTGTCCCAATGGTTGTTATCACAACGGTGACTGCATTGGTTCAACGTGTTTCTGCTATCGTGGATGGACTGGTGACGACTGTTCAAAGTATCATTGCAGTGACGTACACAACTGTTCCGGAATGGGGGAGTGTGTTGGACCCAACGTGTGTCGCTGCCTACCAGGTTTTCTGGTTAGTAGCTTTTAAAAAATTATACCTTGCGACAGTGTTTCTTAACCAATTATTATATAACTTGATTTACATTAACGAAAGCAAAGCAAGTACAACAACAAAACAAGTTCTGACACAAGTTTCGTTTTGGGCAGATTTAAGAAACTCGAGTCTTTCTAATTTTTTGTCTTTTTGTATGGACTTTGATCCTTTTTTATTGCAGTAAGTTGACTGGGACTCAGTCCCACTACCAGTCTCTGCTTGAGGAGCTGGACTCGGACGGAGTAAGATTGCCTCGTGGAAAGCTGATAAACTATTGTAGCTTTTGCTGTTGATTTTTGTTCGTAATCATTTCTGTTTCTGATTATTTTACTACGATACTGAAGACCATTAAATGAAACTATTACAGTATTTTGCTAAACTAAAAAATAACAAAGCTTTTGAACTAAGAAAAGAAATTTTTCCCTTGTTTATTAAGTAAAAGGTGAATATTCCGATATCGTTTCATTTCCTTTGAGTAAAATCGATATTAAGTAGTTCTACAACTTACTAAAGCAAGTAGTCTTTACCTGTCTCATAACTGCAAAGAAGAAAAGAACATCACAAACCATTAAAAGTACAAAATGAGTCCATGTTTGATGGGACGCGATGAAAATCCATTCGGCTGACATAGAATGTACAGTAACAAATCACATAAGCTACTGGCTAATTCACAACTACAAATTCCAATACGCTCTTTGCACACAATATGACCGCTATCTCAATTTCTGTAATTTATCATGTAGTTGTTTTCAGATTGCAATTAAGATCTTTTCGTGCATAGCTTTTTTCGCGTTGTTACTCGCAGCGGCGATTAGTCGTTTAATAGTTCTTTCAAAATGCTCAATGAAAAAGACACTTAATTTTCCAGAGCAATGAAAAACGAAAGAGAAGTGGAAAACTTTTTTAAAAACTAATTCATTTAATTTATACAGGAATAATATTTGCTCAACTCACTGCAGGGTCGCGGCTGTACCTACTCGTACTGTAGTAAACACGTGAGATGCAACGCCTGTATTCGAGAACGCGCCTGCGGTTGGTGCGACAGTCTTCAGCGGTGTGTACCAGGACATGAATTAAGCCCTTACAGGATGACATGTCCAGACTGGTTTTTCCACCGCTGCTACACCGTGGGCTCAGTTAGCCATTGTTCTGACAAGATACAGGTGACTAAGTATGCTTTTGAAGTGATTTTGTCGTTCTTATGAGCTTTTTGTTCTCCGCCAAGGCAAAATGGGATCCATTCTCAACTACGAATAACTTTAATTGTTTTTAACCCTTTCAGCCCAGAGCAATTTATCAACATCTAATTTCTCCTTACATAACTCATAACAAAACAATATAACTGGTAATGAGAAATAAGAAATTGATCAAGTGGCATTAACTGTAGAAGTTGAAAAGATAAATTCTCCCAAACTGCTTATACAGAAAGTATGGAGCTCAGTTAGGAGAATTTAGAAACACGTCATTTGTCGTGTTTGGGGCTGAAAGGGTTAAGGTACAATACCATACCATAACATGGCATATCCTATCATACCACCCCACACATCATACCATACCATATCATACTATACCATACCATACCATAGTATACCACACCACATCAAACCACACGATACGAAACGATACCATACCATACCTCAGCACAGCATAGAATTTATTCTTAAATTGCGGCGATTTTAATTTTTCTTTTGTCTTTATTTAAATTAGCCTACCAAACTTTGTTTTGGCTAGAAAGACGCTTGGTAGGCTGACCTGAATGCAATACAATGCAATACCATACAATGCAATGCTATACAGTACAATATTTTATTTATCCGCGTGTCATCTAGAAGTTGTACCGGTCGTTTTATCACGTAAGTCTATTAGTGTAGTTTTAGAAACTACGAAACCAATAAGCACAAACAAAGTAATGCATCATACAGGAAAAGGATGTTATTCGATTTTGCACATCTTGATGTTTTGTACAAACGAAGCTTTTGCGTACAGCAAATGAAAGGATTGTAAAAATATAATTCCTGTCATATTTTTCTTCATGCAGAGAGTGGACTGTCACGCTCGACAGTGTAATATGACAATTGACAGGAGCAACAGAGAATCTTGTCAGAAGTGTCACGACTTGGAAGCGTGTTTCAACAAACCGGTACTTAAATATTCCAAATGTTGTTACAGTTCAAATTAGTTTTAAAATTACAGCTTTTTGGCGGGCTACTTCATATAAGATTCATTAGAGGACAAATCCAAATACGACGTTATTTCTTTAATTTTTCCAAATAAGTTTTTGCCAGCCTAGGTGCATGAAGAAGGGAACAAGTCTTACCGGATATCTGAACATGTGCACGCAACAAAGTTAAACGTTTTTGAAAATTCTATGAACAGAGAAGAACTTGAATTTTCATCGTATGGTGTGTCTGTTCAGTTACAGCTCACATAAGACGTCCAAATATGCTAAAAGAGTACTGAGTTCCTAACTCATCCGCGCCTTGTTTATCATAAACTTTTTTGTTTACTTTACATCATCTGTGATATATTTTCAAAGAAATACACCAAAATAACGGCTGCTCATGTAAAATAAAAAATACAAAGTTTAACCAATATTAGCAACCTTTGACTTTTTGAAGTGACAAATTGTTTTACGATGCTTATCTGTATTGCTTTGAAAAAATACATGCTTACTTTTTCCGAGATCAAATAGTGAAATTCTAGTTCTTAAAGGTAAATTAAATGTTAAACTTTTTCCAGGCCCCCAACAAGTGTCGCTCGTGGAATATGACCCGCTGTCCTGGAGGACTGGTACGAATCAACTATGAAAATCCTGAAAGAAGCAAAAACATTGAGTTTAAATCAAACGTGAAGACAATTGACCCCAACGTTACTCTTATATACAATTGTCCAGTAATGCTTCCGCGACAGGATTTTCCTACGCCAATACTTGTGATCCCGGATGTGACGTTCAGCATCAAGGCAAAGGATGTCGTGTCCAGCCCCCAAGCGGGTGGAATCATGCACGTAGTTGATGAAGTAGCACGAGAAGGTGAAATAAATCAGTGTTAATTTATCGTATGAATGAATTTATTTTTTATTAATTATTATTTAAATCAGTTGCAAGTTTGGAAAAGGATATTCCTTTTTTTAAGGCAGTGCAAACGCACTGACTTCTTTGATGTAAGCAAGTAAAATAAGAACACTTAAAGTTGCATTTCATAACCTTATGTTATGTTATGTAAAAGGACTTGTTTAACCATAGACTTTCTCTTATAGGTCGATACACAATGATGTTAACCCATGAAGCACGCCTGGAAGACGTCATAGCTTACGCAGATTTCTCTGAGAGCGTAAACCTAACCCCTCCGGTGGATGAGTCAACTCTTGAAGATATACCAACTGTATCCGAGGTTATGGATGTGTTCTCAGGGGCTGTAAACTTCAACGCCAGCCACATACATAAACTAAATGACGGTAGGTGAAGACTTTCTAAATATGCTCTGTAAGGCTATGTAACAGAACTGTAATCAGGTCAACCTCGCATTTGTGTTCAAGCCTTTTAAGAAAATTGCTCCGCGAAACGTTTTGTCGTGTAATTATCATAGAGGCGAACTTGAAAAATATATCAAACTGTAGGGACACAGCATCCAATTTATCGCATTTATTGTTTCTTACTTCGAATCTCACTCAGTATCATGCCCAAATTCCTCGAAGCATAACGCAAGGAAATGGTCTACCAATCTATCTCATTGTAAATAGGTGGTCATTAGTTCGATTCCCGTCTGTGACTTAGAACTTTTTCTGAGTTTTCAACTGAGTGCTTTCTTTCTAACATTTTATACTAATTTGTTTGTTCGCTCTCTTTCGTCCTTGGGAGTCAGTAGTTGATTGTATTTCATTAAATTTGCGTTATCATAGGACTCCTTCATTGTTGTTATTGTCGAAATTATGGAAATCGAGGAACTTACTGCTTCAGAATGTCGCTAATTCTAGAGTGACTAGAGAAACTGACTATGAAGCTCGATACTTTTTTGGGCAAACTAGGTTTTTCTTTCCTCATTGTTATATGAACTTGACCGTGCTCAGATTACAGAAAACTTTGAGAAGTAACGGAGTAAATGGTCCATAATTAGACAAGACATCTAGAAAAACGATATAAATTTACAAAGTTCGTATACAGTATACTTCACCAACTTTACCGATTTTGAGAATCGTCCAGCAGACACCTCTTAATACATTTTGTCTCTCTAACAGCGATGAAGGTGCACAAGTGCCTAGGACACACCTACGCAGTAGACGAAAATCTGGCTCACTCTCATTATTTAGTAATCAACAAGAAGGAAGCTGTTTCAATTTTCAATCGAGGGGATGTCATTGTGTCGCGCATGAGCAGTGGGTTCATAGAAAGAGTAACTGCGGTCAATGAAACAGCGAACACGGTTTTCGTTCGTACGGTGTTTGTACGTTGTTCGGAAAATACAACATGGAACACAGAGTAAGAAACTTTTCATGCTATAATTTTTAAATGTTCTTCATGTTTATTTAAAATAATTAGTAACAAAGATTGGCAAGCCGTAAAAAAGGGAATTTCATATTCTTCGGAATGGAATGCGAATCATCTGTAACTTGTGGCAGTCCACTCTTCTTTCCCGCCTTTAGGTGCGCGCGTGTGTTTGTTTCCCGCCAAATGTATGCAACCGCCTCTCACTTTGACTTTTTGGATGAAAGAGAAGAATAGCTCTCAATTTTTTTCATTTTATGGAATAGTTATTTGAATTATTATGCAACCTAATCCAAGAGCAGTTGGATGTAAAAATGTTTGTCTGTTCATCGCATTTTCATGAAAAATGAGTTGTACTTTATGCAAACTCTCACCAGAAAATAAGAAAGTATAGTTTCCATTTTCTGATAGAGTTTGGTCAAATTGGGAGAAGAATAAACTTTAAAGCAAACGTAAAATGCATTCCAAATTCTCTGGAAGAAAGAACGAATATAGCTATTCAACCGCAGGATTTTTTGGGCAATCACCGTTGATGATTATATTAACGTCGCGAAGGCTAGTATGTATACGAAAAATAAAAATAACTTATGGTTTATTCCATCGTATTCCACATGAAAGCATTGACTATTATTTCTTAATATTCGATATATTTTGGTTTTGGTATTTTACTGATTCTTAATCCCTTTTTAGTTTGAAAGAACTACCGCTAGACATGACTTGTGCCGGGGGAGACAACAACTTAGGCCTTGCGCTGATAGACCCGGAAGATTCCTTACACAGGCCGTCAGTCAATGATACGATTGTAGGCCGTAAGAGTAGCGCTTTCATTGTCAAGGTATTTTTGTTACAAGTACTTTAGTAAAATATGTTATAAAATTGTTCTGGTACAACCTTTCTGTTCTACATTAAATACTATATAACATGTTTGGGCTTTTTCGAACGCAATGTACTAATTTATTCTTTTAAAATACAAAAATGTTTCTTTAATTTATGTTAATAACTATATCCGTGTGAATATCTGTTATGATGGAGCAAAAAAATGTTTCCTTTTTATTGTAAGTGTACAAGCAATTTCTACCAGACGTTCATCAAAAGGACAGTTTGCAATTTGTTTAAAAACAATAAGCCCAATCCAAACTACGCTTGCTGTTTCACATCTAGGTTGTTGAAGTACATGAGCAAGGTGACTTTTTGTTGGTCGAAGTTCTGGCTGTAAAAGGGTTTTCTAACGGCACGGCGTTAACAGACATTGACTTGGATCTGCTGCAGAGGGACCAACGATTAAGGACTAAGAGAGACTATGGTGGAACGAAAACTCTGCCATTTATAAACTGGTACGATGGAACAGAAATCAAAGCCCCGGTAAGCAGTTTCCTTCTTGAAAGGCTGAAATGTACAAAACACTAAAATACAAATTAAATGTATTCAAAGGCAAAATTTAGATAGAGCTTTGTGTGTTAAATTTATCTTAAACTTGTGTAAGGTCATTCTTTGTAGTTTAGCAATAAAAAGCTTGAAAGAAGGACTAGTACTATTGTGCTACAAAAAATTCCTTGCTTGCGTCCTAACTTTCCAAAATCAAAGGCAGGTTTAACGGGTACACATTTTTAAGAAGTGTTATTTTTAGCTTTCTGATCTAAATTAGACATGAAAAATAAGTTACTGGATTTTAGAACATAGTGATACTTTGTCCTAGGTCTCGACAACTATTGTTTGATAGTTGTAATTGGTTTTCCAGTTTTCAATAGCTGAGTTTTTCATGTATTTGATAAAATTGAAAAGGAATAATTCGTTTGATAAAGATTCTTTAAAACCGAAATTTAACATGAAGGTTCTTAATGCTAGTAAGATAAAAAAGGTAAAACTTAAAATCTAAAAAGGTTTAAAAATGTAACAACGTTCGACGTTAGCTAATGTCATTATCAAGTCAAAAAAGATCGAAAAGATTTACATAAAAAATAAATTCTGTTTTTACATCTATTGTCTTATTCTTCTAGCTCTGGGGAGGAGGCTATATTACTGTCAGTGGTTCAACCACAGTAAAACTGTCTGTGTCAGTGACACTTAAAATCTTTACCAAAGAAGATTCTGACGGAGACACCTTTATCAAGTCCGCATATTTTGGTGCTCACTTTAGTGGAAGTCTAAAAACCTCTGCCAGTTTTGAGATTGGTAAAGAGTTTGGCTACTCGTAAGTATAATATGTTTCTCGTATATCCCCTTTGAAGAATATCCAAATAACCTGAACTCCGGATACTATACTTACCTTCACAAGATTCCTAGTTCTTTTGACTGGATTCCGGATTCTTTATTTCTGACCCCCTTAACTGCTTTCCTGATTCCCTCAACTTGCTTTTCGATTCCTTTGCCTGGATTACGGTTTCCCCCAACTGGTGAAAATGATTCTACCAATTTGGATTCAATTGATTGTTTTCAAGATTCCAAACTTGAGATTCTGGATTCCTCTTGGGAAAATAGAGTGGCTTCTGGAATCTGGATTTCGGATTATCTTAGATGATCGATCGTTCTAAAGAAAACGAGAATGTTTGTCTGGCAAGTGTGCTTCAAACATTTCTAATTGTTTGCTATTGAAAATATTTTGTTATAGAAACTGTTTTATTAAAGGATTTACTCAAAAATGCTGAATTTTTAAGTACTAGGTATGCGACAGTATAGAAAAAAATAAAAAAAATAATCGGAAAAAAAAACAAGGAGAAAGACTTATTATAAACGGAGTAGGGTGATTATGTAATGCGGAAAATCATTAACATGGATCGATCGATTCACAAGTTAGAAAAACTAATATGGATGTACATAATATTAGAAACGAAAAATATGTCATTGAAGTATAATTCAAAATAAGGTCATGATTGACTAAACCACAAACCATTCCTTTAACTGATGCGCACAACGGTCTTTTATTCCAAAACTGAAATCGATCTTCTTTGCCTTTTACAGACTCAAACCAAAGAGAACTCTCCATATCGTTCCCGAGAAACTAATAAAGTTCTACTGTGTAAAAATTTGGACTTTCATTTGCGTGCCAACAGCTCTGTTCTTCCAGTTGACATTTGAACCAGAAGGGAAGGTGGAGGTAAACTATTGTTGTATGCCATTGACCGTGCATACTATACAAAGGACTAACAAGGCGATTAGTTAGGCCTATAGCTAAAACAGACCATACACCGTGCACCCAACTTAAAACAAAAGAATTTTGTAATTTTCTGTAAAGGTTTTTCCTGTTTCATAATCTGGCTAATTTAAATATTATAGTCATTAAATTTACAAGTTTAGCACATTGTCGACTTGCAGCCACAATACTGGGCACTAAGGTTACATGGGTAGCGGGTATTTGCCTGTGCATCTGCTCTTAAATTAAGGTGAGTCCGAGTGTTAGCGGCCGTGGGCAGCTGTTTTGTTGGGCCTCGATCGCGACAGCACGATACAGCTAACAAACACGCTCAGTTTCCAAAAAAAATATAAAATAAAGTGAAAGCATAACACTTGTGATATGTAGCTGAGAAATGATAAACTCACAAATTCAGCACGTTGCGCTAATGGTAACTTTCAGCCACTATTACCGGCCACTGAGACCGCATGGTAATTAGTCTGTTTCGTGATATTAACTTCCTACTTTGATTGTCTGCTGGTGAAGGGCAAACTGTTCATGAAGGCGGACTTCAAAGCGTCAGCATCTCCATCAGTTGGAGGAGGATGTTACTGGGATAACTGGGCTGGTACCAACTGCAAACCTAACGGTCCAAAGGTACTTTCTTCCCTAGTTTTGTAGTTTTAGGCTTGTAACAAAACCCATTTGATAAGCCCGGATCAGAGGGCCGTAG
This sequence comes from Palythoa caribaeorum, assembly GCA_026546465.2. Lineage (NCBI taxonomy): Eukaryota > Metazoa > Cnidaria > Anthozoa > Zoantharia > Sphenopidae > Palythoa > Palythoa caribaeorum. The sequence goes on from JAOCNB020276083.1 coordinate 8,627, forward strand.
AGTGGAGCGTGGAAGGTTGGAGTGGCAGCTGCCCTCTCCCCCAAGCCCAGAAAAATATTGCTCCAGCATTGTCGGAAACATAAAAATTCCTGGGGCATGTCCGAAACCCCAGGAAGTCCAAATCTTTGGTGTTCTGCATCACACTTCTTTCAGACGTGGAAAGCTATTTCCGGCCCTCGAGTTGCATGATAAACCAAGAAATTCCTATTCCACATAGTCTCTCCAATTCATTGCTGGGTCGCAAATCAAGATATACCATTTACACCTGTCCATGGAGAATGGAAAAGTTAAACGACCCCTCGCAGGAGTAGATAAGATAGCCCAAAATATTTTTTGAATTCCGAATTTACTTGACCGGATTCTGAATTCCATCAACTGGTAAAGTCGTTTCTATCAATCTTGATACTGAGTTAATTCAACTGGTAAATTGGTTCACAGCTGTCGCGATTCTGGATACAATCATTTGGTGAAGTGGTTTCCATCAATCTTGATTCTGGGTTCCATCAACTGGTGAAGCGGATTCCAGCAATCTTGATTCTGGATTCCACCAACTGGTGAAGTGGATTCCATCAATCTTGATTTTGGTTTCCATCAACTGGTGAAGTGGATTCCATCAATCTTGATTCTGGATTCCACCAACTGGTGAAGTGGATTCCATCAATCTTGATTCTGGGTTCCATCAACTGGTGAAGTGGATTCCAGCAATATTGATTCTGGGTTCCATCAACTGGTGAAGTGGATTCCAGCAATCTTGATTCTGGGTTCCACCAACTGGTAAAGTGGTTTTCAGCAATCTTGATTCTGGGTTCCACCAACTGGTAAAGTGGTTTTCAGCAATCTTGATTCTGGGTTCCACCGGCTGGTGAAATGGATTTCAGCAATCTTGATTCTGGGTTCCACCAACTGGTAAAGTGGTTTTCAGCAATCTTGATTCTGGGTTCCATCAACTGGTGAAGTGGTTTGCAGCAATCTCAATTCTGGATCCCACCAACTGGTGAAGTGAATTTCAGCAATTTGGATTCTGAATTCCATCAACTTGTGAAGTAATTCCCAGTAATCTGGTTTGATGAATCTGTCAACTGGACATTTTTTCTGAAGCTTGACTGCGACTTCCAGATTAACAAAATATAGTATTCTGGATAACGTGAAGCAAGCTATACCTTGCGAAGAAGTAGTATTTCGTTAATTGCAGTATAGCGATGATTATGAGCATTATGTCTTAAGTAAAATTAATCTAGATTATCTGTCTCATCCTTGTTAGATTGGTTTCAATCCAAGCTTCAGCGTGAAACCGGAAGCCCAAGGCGAGGCATTTTTGGAAGCAAAACTTGTTGCACGCCTTGTTTATCGAGTTCCTGCTTTCCCTGGTGGATCGTGGCTAAAAAGTATTGTAAAATTTCTACCAAAAGCCATAAAGAAAATCTTCACTGTCTCAAGTAAGTTTTGCTTTGTTTCGTCTTTTCCCAATCGGGAGATTTTGCACAAAAATTTACACATTGCCACTCAGTTTTAACATGTTACTTTGTTTGTTTTCAGCCGGGAGCAGTGTTCGTTCGATATCTTTGATAGAATTATCTGTAGGATATCCCGCCTCTGGTAAAGTATTCATCAGCCCGTGTGCTGAAAAGTGCAAACATGACGAAACTAAAAACTTTCAGTTGGGCAGAAGTTATGGCGGAGGATCCCTGGTGGGAAAATTGGAGGTCAAACTCCCAGGAGGAGCTAAGGATCTTAGTCTCAAAAAAACTTTTATACCTCCGTATCAACCCAATCCGTAAGTTTTACATTAAACAAAATATTTTTACCTCCCTATTAATCAAGAGCGTAAGTTACACAAAAGATTGACCCAGACCGAAAGCTACCCAAAGGACTTTTTACCTCCGCATCAGCCTAACCCATAAGATTTATGCTTTATTGAAAACATCATCTTGACATCCGAACAGTTGCTTTAACAGTCAACAGCACAGAGATTTGGTTAAAGGGACATTACAAGTTTGATGCTACACTTTTTTTGTCAAACTAAACTCTTTTAAAAACATACTACAAATTAGAAAAAATATTTTTATAAAAGTATTATCGATACACACAAGATTACTTTTATTGATTGTCTTTTGAATTATGTTTAGCAGCTTTTAAGATTTTTCTAAGATAAAATGATCACATTTTCATTTCTGTAAGGAGTTTTTTCTGGTTTTTGTTTTGTTAAAATTTTGGTATTTTGAACTTTTGGTGTGACACTATAATAATATCAAGAAACAATAGATAAATAATAATAAAAAAAAACCGATTATTAACTATATTATCATAACAATAATAACGATGATATCAATACTCTTAAATTCGTTTTAATTGCTCTAATTTTCTTTTTCCAGGTATTGCTTCAATCCTTGCCATTACAGATTGAACGTAAGGATATTTTTTGTTTTATTTTTAATAATATTTCTTCAACTGCACAAGTTTAGGGATACATGGAAGAATTCGTAAAAGTTTATCCAGCTCTCCGCGTACTCATTTATAATCATTGCTGTTGTTGTTGCTTTCTACATCAGAAGATCTTGTCCCCAGACCTTTCCCTCCTAACAATCTCTTTAAGCGTATTCATGGATACCACTCCCGTCAATTCTTGCGTTAACACTTTGGAATTCTACCCGCGTGTTGCATGGCAGCACCCTCGCCAAACTTGATACCCCTTCCCTTCATTCTGCCGAGTGATCATTTTGTTTAAGGTGTATCCTGTTCTCCCCTGCACCTTTCTTTCAAACTGCTAAAAAAGTCCACAATCGTTTGATATTTTTGCAGCCAGACGAATGCCCAAAGTGTTCGACTCCAACACCTTCAACCATTCCCACAGCAACGTCTAAGGGGGGCTCCACAGACCCGTACACTGGACCCACCGATTCCTACACTGGATCCACCGATCCATACACTGGCACCACTCTAGCAACGTCTGTTACACCAACCACGGCTGAACCATGCCAATGTGAAGATGGAAGGGAGGGCACAATGACACCTGATGGGTGTGAATGTCCCAAGTATGAAAGCAAAGTAGACTTATGTGTGACTCGCATATACGTTCATAGCCCAGTATAAATACAACTTTGTGCGAGCTTGGCTCAGTTTGTAAGGTCTCTGATTGCCAATTGCGAGGTCCCGAGTTCGATTCCCGGCCTTGCTGAGTGTTAAACACTTACGTGCGACTCGCACATAACTTCAGAGCCAAGTACAACACACTGCTTTGTGCGAGCTTGGATCAGTTTGTAAGATCTCTGACTGCCAATTGCGAGGCCCCGAGTTTGATCCCCGGCCTTGCTGAGTGTTAAACACTTACGTGCGACTGACACATAAAGTCATAGCCAAGTATGAAACACAACTCTGTGCGAGCTGGGCTCATTTGGTAGGAGCTCTGACTGCCAATCGTGATCCCCCGAGTTCGATCCACGGCCTTGCCCAGGGTTGAACATTTGTGTGTCAGTCTTTCACCATATTATCCGTGGACAGGGACGTTAAGCCATCAGTCTAGTCTCCTAATCTCTCAAGTTTCGTTTCGGGGGACTTTAAATGACACACCTGTCAATACGAATAGGGTAGTTATTCGGTTTTGTGGTCTCTCCTTGGTCGCCAGGGGCCACTTGTGTTTAAGAAAATATTGTAAACTGCGTGATGCAGTCCTGTCTTCAAGTCCCCCTACATAATAAAAAAACCCACTAGCTAACATTGGGGCTAGACGTCGACTAACGGATATTATTATTATTATTATTATTATTATTATTATTATTGATAATAATTTCCGAGCTCTAATTACAAGAGGATATGACACTATCAAAATTGAGAAAAATACACACCTTGCGGACCATGCCTCCAAGTTCGGCTAAAATAACCATTTTAGAGTAGTAAAGAGTAGTATTAATGGTTCGTTGTGTTTACACAGGGAGTGTCCGAATGGCGAAAAACCTGTTTGGCAGAACAACGAGTATAAGTGCCCTGAGCGTGAACCATGCGGGGAGTCTCCCGCCTGCGTGACAGGGAGAAAAGGAGATCAGTGTAAACAACCTGATGTAACTCCCTGCCCAGGTAATACAATGGTTTAATGCCCAGGTAATACAATGGTTTAACTCCCTGCCCAAGTAATACAATGGTTCAAAAAACACGATCTCCGAGCTCTACCCACTATGCGTCTATACTTTCAGTTAGTTTTGTTGTCCATGAAACCTGATTTATTAAATAACCATGGAGTAGCGTGTTAAAGAAACGTTTTGAATCGTTGGCACGTTTTTGTTATCATTAAACTGAAATTCAAAGTACTGAAATGCTAATTGGAAGGTAAAAGAAATGGATGGCAAAATAATTTAGAAAGATAACATTTGTCTTGATAGTGCTGAGAAATTGTCCAGTTGTAACAAATCAGGTTCATAATCTCATATGCGCAAACTGTATTTTGACCAGTTTGGGCCGGTGCTATTAAAGGTAAAGAGTAATCGTAACGCTTGTGGGATGTTGCTGGGAAGATTAAGTTCATACATTCTGCGTTAAAATTAAGAATTTGTTAGAAACTAGTACTCAAACAATAAATATGATAACATATACAACTTCAACTTCAAAACAGATTTCCTTATTTAAAAATTCTTCTCCCCCAGCCGATTGCAATGGCAACGGAAGACCTACAACAACAGGTGAATGCGGGTCGCGCTGTTCTTGCAGTCGACAGTGGACTGGGCCATGTTGCGACAGGCGAAGACCCTGGAGAGAGTGGGGCGACCCCCACTTGTCAACACTCGATGGTAAGCTCAACCCCGGCCCTGCATTTTAAGTAATGGTCCGAGTAAAAATTAGGTGGTTCAACGGCATGGAATGCAGAAAAGTGCTAATTGCTATATTGTCCAAACCGCCAATGTCATTGACTGAACTTTGAAAATCAACTCTATTTTCTTGAGCAAGCAAATTTTTTTCTCTCAAGCTTACTCAATCATTTCGTTATAGTAGAAATTTTTGTTACTCTCATATTCAGAAAACATTCACGCGGGAAACAGAGAAGATCAGAAGGTTTTCTTCGTGTTTGTTTTGGAGCCTTATGATTGAATAAATTATTGTAACACAAAAGAAACACTGCTTTGGAATGAAATTTCATTACATTTTTTTTCAAAACTCTATATTGTACACAAGTTGATTTATTCTCGGTACAAAAACCTAAACATTCTGGTGTGGGAAAATCGATATAAATATAGACCGCGGCACAACGGGACCATTACTTAAATACTAAACGTTTCACTATTTGTATTGTACTTGACAATCATGTCAGCGCCGTGAAGTTAAGACGTCATGTGATATTTGTTGTTTTCTGAAATGAATATCAAGATTAAAACACGTTTTACTGCCGCCCAACGCTGCTATGAATTTTTGTTTAAAACGCTATTTTACAAACAGAAGGTTATTACTATTGTTATTGGAGCAGATATGACGTTTTAAAGGGAAGCTCGATCCCCAGTTTGGATATTGGGACTCCAGAAAAGAAATTTTTAGGGTGATGCCTCACTCCGCATCCTTAAAAATAATTTACAAAACGTGCGAAATATGAAAGCTAATGGAGCTGCCATCTTTACGCCCACGATTTAATCCGTGTCAGCACAATGTTAAATTGCAATTTGTTATCGAAAAAATGCAAGCTTTTTGTAAAGTTGATTGAAAAGAAAAACGTTTTTTCTCTTTTGGATAATTTTAAAAAAATGCAAGCAATAAAACAGTTCCAACAAGGCAATAAAGCTGATTCTTTTGATGGTTTGACGTTGTGACGCCAGACATCAGTGCAATATGGCGGCCCACATGGTTTTGACTAGCTCTTTTTTATTCATTTTTGCAGAACATGAACAAGCCAATCGCTTTACGCTTTAGAAAGTAAATCTCTGGAATCCTAAATAGATATTTTTAACATATAAAAAATGAATTTGGCGACGAGGTTCCATTTGAACTTTTAAAAAAATGATATACATGTGACACATTTCGAACAAATGTTTCATCTTCAGAGAGAGAAACTCTGATGTGTCTAAGAGGAAATATTATCAGAACAAATGTTTCATCTTCAGAGAGAGAAACTCAGATGTGTCTAAGAGGAAATATCATCAGAACAAATGGTTCATCTTCAGAGAGAGAAACTCCGATGTGTCTAAGAGGAAATATTATCAGAACAAATGCTGGAAAAAATCAGACACCCCGAGCGGGTATCGAACCCACGATTCCGGGTCCGATGAGCGTAGCTTGACGATCAACAAAGTAATTCCCGGTCCGAGAGGTCTGGTGGCAAATGCTTGGAAATCAGTATATAAAATCAGCCAATCCCACTGTAGTTGCCTCGGTAGCTCAGCGGTAGAGCACCAGTCATGAAATCGGTGAATCGTGGGTTTGATTCCCGCTCGGGGCATCTGATTTTTTCCAGCATTTGTTCTGATAATATTTCCCCTTAGACACATCAGAGTTTCTCTCTCTCTCTGAAGATGAACCATTTTAAAAAATGTATTTTTTATTTTTATTTACAATATTTTACGCATGCTGTAGGAATTGGTTACAACTTTTATGAAATTGGTGAGTTCTGGGGATGTAAAAGTGTTTTCAACGACTTTGGCCTTCAATTCCGTTTCTTCTACTACAAGCGGGCTTCACTAACAGGGGGCGTGGCTCTTAAGGCGGGAAACAGTATCGTCACCATAGTAACGAAAAGAACTTCCGATCCAGCGGAACATCCATACATAAGGTAAGGTAACCCTTAAATAAGCTGGTATAGCAAAAACTAGACGTAGAGCAGTTTAAAGTCAATCGAATTTGTTAAGACTGCCAATAAATTTTTTGAACTACACTGGTGATAGGGAACAAAAAAATAACAGTACACAGTTTGTCAGGAAAACGCCTTATTTGCAGATAAATCAGGCGTCAGTAACATTACATTTATCCTATCAGAGGTATCTTAAACTATATTCCTAAACTAGCAGGATATTCTACCATCGGAGCACAAGGTTCCAAGTCGCACTCAAGGGAATTGAGGCTGTTGACCCATCGCCGAGAACAACATAATTGTTTTTCTAGTTTGCTCTGGTAAACATTGAATCATATTCCACACGGAACGTTTCCATGAGTTTAATAAATGGTTCTGCCACTTATTAATTCGAAATTTAAGAAAAAGATGAGAAAAGAAAATTCAATAAAATAGTTCATAGATAAGTTTAGACACTTTTAGATATCTTTTCAGCCTCAAACAATGCTGTAGCTAAAATATTTGGTTTTCTTATCTTGAAGAATTAACGGCAGACTCGTGGTTGTCACTGTTGGATCAAAACGAAAGCTGGACAATGACACAGTATTCATGGATGTCCAGAAACGCTTCAGTAATCAAACAGAAGGGACAGACGTACTTCTTTTATCCTTTCAGTACAATAACGGTAAACATTCTTTTTTTGCTTTTCGGTGGTATTAAATCTCATTTCACTCTTCGTACGATATCATGATACACAGTTATTATGGAATATTCTCGTTGTTTCCGTTTCCTTTAAAGACAATCTCTGTCGTCGTAACTGATAAAAAATCCAGGATCTTAGGTTTGAAATCAAAATTTATAATTGAGCCAAATTGAAGAATCTGGTTAGGATATCAGGCTGCGAAATCTGCACTTCAAAGCCTTCTTTGATTATTTTAAGTAGTAGCTTCTGTGACATAACTCGCTGATCCTACCCCCTGTAATAATACTTTACTTTATTCCTCCAAAAGGTGTATCTGTATCAGTCGATGTGAGGTACAGCAAGGTAATGGAGAGGCAATATCTCAATGTTATGTTTACCCCTACACTACTCTTCAAGGGACGAACGGATGGCTTGTGTGGCTTGATGGATGATGAAACGTCCAATGATCTTTCTGGACCTAACGGGGAGCTGTACGAGGATCCAGTAGAGTTTGGGAAATCATGTAAGAAATTGTTTGGGAGTGCTATCTTAAGGTATAAAGCTGATCTTAGACTTTATCCCGGATCGTTACTCTTTACTACAAATATCTCTAACTATTGCTTTATTAGTCATCATTTAAAAACGTATTTTTTTTACAAGCGGATATAGATTTGATAATAACAATAAAAATGGTAGTAATAATAATGATAATAATAACAACAATAATAGTAATAATAATGATGATGATGATGATGATGATGATGATGATGATGATGATGATGATGATCTAATGCTTATGTTGAAATATGCAGTTACTCAAATGCACGTTACAAGTAATACAAATTGCAGTCAAATACTAGATTAAAGGGCATGATACCTTTTTTAACTCCCCATAACTTTCATGTCACTGAAACACCGTTCCTAATTTGCAAATTTAGTGGAACTACGACTTCTTGCTGTCGAGTAACATGATGATGATGATGATGATGATGACGAATTTAACGGGAAACATATTTTGCTGAATTTCAGGGAGAATTACAAATCAGCTGAACGGATCAGGTTTGTATGACTCATGGTCCTGGAACTCTTCAAACTTCCATTCAGGTGACGTCATGGACAGCACGTACACAGACCCGTCCTTTGTGCCGGTTTATTCTCTAGATGGCATTCCCTCTGACGTCACCCAGGTTTGTTAATTGTTGTTATTGCTGTTGTTGTTGCATATTGACACCTTCTTTCATTTTATGGTGACTGTTGTTAGGTTTAGTGACCTGATTGGTTACTTGAATTGAAGAAGCCTTACTGACAGACTGGATTTACACATTAAGCATTTAGATATCATGCAGACCACAATCCTGCCGGACTATTAATACTTATCGTTAAGCGTGAGTTTAAGTTCGAGTTGATATAGTGACTGAGCAAAAACACTTCTCATTAGCAGTACCGTAATAGAAGGCGAAGCAATCATTAGTCCCTCCGTAACGTCGAAGAATGGATTCCTGATTGACAAATAGAGTTCTTATCTAAAAACCAAACTAAGTTTCTACACACTCACGTATGGGTGGAGACTCTTTTCAAGGTTAGGAATTCGACCTAGGATCCAGTCTGGATTGGCGTTCATTGCTCTTTACGACACACAGATTCTTGCTTTTATGTCCAGGGTGTTTTCACAAAATCAGGCTAAGGCTATCAAACTATTATAAAGTAGTTTGCAAAAAAAAACATGCTATATCTTTTAATATAGAAAGCAAATGAAGCATGCAGCTCGCTTGGTCTGAAAGGAGACGATCTGGAGAAATGTGTTTACGATGTGGCGGTAACAAATGACACAGGCTTTACGAAGCAGGAAAACCTTCAGATAGGTAAAGGGTTTTAACAACAAAACTATTGTAATTTAAAATTGTTTTCAATATTTCAACGCATGTGTAAAATATTTATCATTTGATAGGTATTTTTTTTGGTATAGTGGATAGATACTTTAATAAAGTTCTCGTAAGACTTTCAAAACTCTCGTAAGGTTTTCTAAAATTATTTATTAATGAGAGAGTCTTTGGATCTGTAAGCCGTTAAAAACGCTACAAAGATGGTTTTTCAAAATTATAAGGTAGCAATTATCCCTTGAAACATGTGTTAAGTTCCAGCCAAGGGGGGTTTAGTAAGAATAATGGATACACAATCAAATATGCTGGAAATACTGTTAATGGAAACTAACTAGAATACTATTGTCATAATCCCATTAGAGTAGAAAATGAAATGAAGTTTTGACAGGGATTCTCTTACCCTCTTTACCCCCTTCAGTAAAAACATTTCTAAATTTAAGTTTAACAAAATTTGCATGTAGGAAATATAAATATAAATGTAAATACAAATAATAAGAAGCTTTTCTTGGCATTTGTTTTGGAGTCTCGTAGATTAAACAAATCATAGTAGCACAAAACATTACTTTAAAATAAATTTTCGTTACCTTTCAAAAACATTTTTTTCATTACCCGGTATTATTAATTGAAAATTCAGAACTTTTTTATTTAAGTTCCGCAGAATGCTGAGAACTTGCCTTCGATCATAGACCCTACACAAAAATGGCGGCGATTTTAGTTTCTTTTGTCTACATTTAAACTAGCCCTACCAGCCTTGTTTGTAGCAACATATTCTTTTGAAAGTTTAACACAAGGACGAGGCTGTAGGTCTAATTCGAATGTTGACAATCCAGAAAAAATCGAACGTGTTGTCTAATTGTTGAATAAAAAATAATTTTTCAGACTGTTCGGATCAGTGCTCAGGAAAAGGTCGATGTGTTAACGGGACGTGTCAGTGTATGGATGGATGGTCTGGACTCAACTGTGCTATCGGTAATATATCTTCTCTGTTTGTGTGTTATAGCTTAATGGCTCACCTCTGGGTTGCACTTCGTATAAATGTATAGACGGGTGGTCTGGTCTCAACTGTGCTATAAGTAAATTATTGTCTGCGGTTTCTATGTTCAGGTATAGCTTAACTGCTCTTTTCTAAGATTAGAATTCGTTGATGGCTTGATGTGTTTTTCAGAGAGTAGCTAGTTAGGTTTTTGTTTAAAAATTTAGTGTTAAAGTCCAGGTAAAGGACATACACTATACCAAAATCAAAAATTCTGCCTCTCTTCCAACAGTCGTATTCACGAAGCTCGCCTGTAAGCTACGTTGATAAGAATCCAAAGAAGCTAGCACTCGGATCTTATATTTTGTCACTCTTGACCTAATGTTCTATTTTTTCTTAGTCGCCTTAATTAAGAGAAATTTCCCATACTGTGCTAAGGTAGATGGTAGGTATTTAAAGAATCAAAATAAAACGGGCACCATCCAATTGTCAAGCGTTCCTAGAAACTAAAATGTGGCAAACTCAGAGATTTGAGGACAAATCACGTGACTAAGAACTTGATATTTCCATCAAAGGTAAATGCGCCCGCAACTGTTCATCTGAGCATGGAGTATGCGCAAACGGATTCTGCCACTGTGCCGTTGGTTGGGAGGGGGAAACCTGCGAAGTAAGAGGTCAGTGGAGGACGTAAGGTTTCTGGTGTGCTGTTCGTAACTTGGGGAAAAGTTCCCTTTTCATTCTATTCCACATAAACATGTTAATCTAAAATTTCCATGTAAACATGTTAATCTAAAATTTCCGAAGGAGTTTATTCTTAAGAAGTTTTTGATCAAAAATATTTTGTTGTTGTTTATATTCGATTTAGTTATGCAAAGTTTTGACCTCTCGAATTTTGTTAAAGCAAAGTCACTAAGCTGAATAAGGTAGGAGCAGGTTCTACTGTGATGGACTTTCTAGTCTCCCATTCAAGACTCTCTTCAGCTTACTGCACTAAAGAAACCGTGGATAAGCGTCCGCAGTGTAGGTTTCTTGGGGTTAAAAAAGAAAGTGCTAAATCGAAGATACAACTAATTATACATGTTCTTTTATTTTTTTAGCAACCTGTAACAATGTTAACAACTGCACAAGTGAAGTGCACGGCGTGTGTAAAACCACAGATGTTTGTCAATGTAATGACGGATTCACAGGTAATGCATCTACCACCGGGTCTAAGTGTCTCATTGCGCTGTTTAATTTTGTCGGAATTTAGACTCGTGGTAGGCTTTTTTTGTACCAGTACGTCCCTCAGGATCATCATCCGTTGTACCAAGATGAACATTTCATTCTTGAAATAGACCAGTCAGAGCACAGAATTTTTGTTTTGGTGGCTGAAACAACAGCGAATTCTTTAAAGGGATCCTTGGCTGTACAACAATATTGGACTTAAATTAGACGTTTTCGTAGTATGTGGCCACACCAGGACTTCAACTTTGATAACTCTGTTCATGTAGTTAATGCCAAGCAATTGTCTTTGTAGTTTGAGTTTCTTGCGTGCCGCCATCTTGATACGTAACGTTTTAGGGTTGCCGTGCCAGTCTCTACTTGTGCTTGAAACTTGAAACACTAGCAATGAACGAGTGGGGGTATGGGCTGGAACCAAAACACGTCACATTTTAAGATGGCGGCGCGCGGGAAATTTCATGAACTATCGAAATGATCCAAACAAATCAGTTGATGTTTACGAGCTATATACAAGGAATAATCAAATGTTAACCGGCAATTTAGACATAAGGCAAGGAAAAGTCTAATTTATAAAAGCTGGTCTGTGATTGGTCAGTTTAGGGATTTTCGTAATCAATTTAGAGTAGAATGATCGGCTGTGCGGAGGCTGGTCAAAACAACCATTTACACAAGTTCCATCTAATCTAGGAAGAGAGCAAAGACATGATATATAAATACAAACAGGGGAGTCAGGTCCTCCCACTTCTACAACCCGAGATCGAATCCTTGGACTGTGGGCTGAGATTTGTCGATTCTCAATCTGACTTCGGGTACTTACTTTTTCCTCAAAATCGACTTTCAAAATCTGAGCCGTGGAGCGATTAAAACAGCCTCAGACTAGGAAGAATACGCAACAACCTCCTTTGCAATTGACGTTAAATAGATTGCTTGTTCTTTTGTCATAATTGTATTGTATTGTCTTGCCTTGTCTTTTCTCGTCTCGTCTTGTTTTTTCTTTTCTGGTCTGGTGTGGTATTGTGCTGTGTTGTGTTATGTTGTGTTGTATTGTATTAAGAGATTATTTACCGAGCGCGTGGTCAGTATGGAAAAATATCAGACTGAGGTCTTGACCGTACGGTCCGAGCGCAGCGAGGTTCGTGCAAAAAAGCCGGAGATCTGATATTTTTGAATACAGGCAAGCGAGGTTAATAATTCGTTTATTATGTACTTTTTTTTTACTTCCGGTAATTTATCCCATACCTATGTACGTCTACGGAAATCGTCGGGACTATCCGATAGTTTTCGGAAAGCTTCGGAAATGTTTAAAAACAGTTTCTGATAGATGTTTGGAATTTTGAAGATTTTCTAAAAATCTTCGGAAATCTTCGGAAATGTTTGAAAATATTTTTTTAGTAATTTTGCGCGTTTTGAAATTTTCTGAACATACACATCCGGGAGACCGGTCTAAATACGCTCGTATACGGCCCGTGGGCCGAATACGCATTTTGACAGACCACGCGTGAACCAATCAGGAAAGTGCAAGGTCATATAATAATGTATTGTATTGTGTAACGTTACCGCTTTAGGCTTAGAAAGGACTTGTGCACGACATTCCAGTTACTTTTCACTAAACCCAACTCAATTTTCACAGGCGCTGACTGCAGTATCGTTCCCACGTGCTATGAAGTTGCTAACTGCTCTCAGCACGGTATTTGTGTCGATTTTGATGTCTGCAAATGTGACAAAAACTGGAAAGGAAAAGATTGTTTGCAATATTCGTGCTACAAGTTAGATTATTGTTCAGGTATACCACAAAGTTTTGTTCTTATATTTAAGTTTTACTAAAGTTCAAAGAATAGCGGATTGTATGGCAAATCTATACTTATTATCTTAGTATACCTATATACTGAGATTTCCTCACCTTTGTTTCCATTTGAAAACCCGCTTCAAAATATTAACTAACCAATAATATCAGCGAAACGCATTTCTTACACGTGTGAAAAGCGTTTCGTCCAATCAGGAGAGTGAAAACGAACTATTAGAAGTGCAACCTCAGAGGTGAGCAATTAAGTTTAAATTTGAATATCAATTTCACTATGTCAAGAAGTTAGTTTTTAGTACATTAAGGACGGCGTTGCACTCAAGGAGCTAGAGCTTGTTGAATGAAATCAATAAGTTCTAGCCCCTTGAGTGCAAAGTTGTCCTTAAATTACTAAAAACTAAGTTCTTGTTATAGTGAAATCGATATTCAGATTGAAACTTTGATTTTTCCATTGTTGTAATATTTTAGCTTGAGCTTACTCTTTTTGGAAAGCTTTAAGCTAAGCTTGAAAAATAAGCTTCCTTTGTACTAGAATGCAAATAAATTGCTTGAGCAGGCTTTGAAAAATCTCAGTATGTATGTAATAAACAAACTTCATCATGAAAAATGCTGATGTACGGAATTTAGGCACTCGTTGGTTTTGAATCTCAAATCCCACTCGTTCAGTACGCACACTCGTTCGATTTCAGATTTATCACCAATTCGTGCTTAAATCCCGTACGTCAGCACTTTCCATCAAGAAATCTATAAATCTGTTACAGTAAAAAATAATCAATGATGTATACGCTTTTTAGAGGTCACATTGAACAACAATAGTTCAAAAGTAACAAAATCAGTTTTCCAGCCACAAGGTCCCAGGTTCAAACCCTGGCTATACTGGTCGGGTTGGTGCAGCGGTAAGATCTTTGCCTTCCAGCTACAAAGGCCTGGGTTAAAATCCTAGCTTTAATGACCTGGTTGGTGCAGTGGTAAGATCTCTGTCGCCCAGCTTTGAGATCCCGGAATCAAACCCCAACTCAGTGGAGTGTTGAACATTTTTGTAGCCTTTTTTTCCGATAGAGCTGACTTAACTTTCCATTGTCTTGAAGTCGGTAAAATGAGTACCAGCTTCTAACCTGCGATGGATTAGCTTCCCGTCCAGGGGAATTCAATGACTATCATCTGCTTAACAGCTTAGAAAAACAGTGGCTTACCTACTTAGCTTTCTACCTGACAAGTTAATGGTCACTTCAAGACAGAGGTGTGGCCTTTCCGCCAAAGTTGATGACCCATTTTTCCATCTTCCCGGGGGCTAACCTGCGACGGACCAGTTTCCCGTCCAGGGGGAGTCAATGACTCACTCAAAACACTACAAAAACCGGTTCCGATGGGCAACATGAGCTGGTATAAGGATTGAAAAATTCAAATTACTTTGATCTATTATCCTTGTACATTAAGGACTCATTACTTTTCTATCGTTTGTTTTTACTCTCCCACATTTGGGTTCTTGCGTTTTCTTCACGTCAGGACGTGGACGCTGCATAAACTTCAATAAATGTGAGTGCAAGCCAGGGTGGACCGGAAGTAGCTGTGCCATTCCTGATTGTCCAAACGTTAACCAGTGCTCGGGTAACGGAGAGTGCATAGACAGCAACACGTGTCGTTGCTATTTTGGTTACCATGGAAACGACTGCAGTCAAATTTCGGATTGTGGAGCATTAAGTAACTGCACAGGTCATGGAGTGTGCGTGACAAGCGATATTAAAAATGTTACTTGCAGGTAATTGCAATAATTTGTATATATTTTAAGCTGCGCTTTGAATCATTTTTAATATAAATGTATGATACATTTGGAGGAAGAGAGCACCAACATGATGATCGATACCAAACAGGGGAGTTAGGTTAGCGTAGGAAGAGAGCACCAACATGATGATTGAATACAAACAGGGGAGTTAGGTTAGCGTAGCACTCATCACTCGTGCCTCCCACTTTTACGATCCGGGATCGAATTCTGGAACAGGATCCGTATGTCAGCTGAGATTTGTTGATTCCAATCTGACTCAGAGGGTTTTCCTCCCTCAGCAAAATCGACTCCCAGCTGATTATATCTGGCTGTGGTGCTGTGCTCTGAGGTCATGTATGGATCGTGTTCTGGGGCCGAGTGCCTAGACGGTAGCTGGAGTTTGAGGCCACATGGCGGGTATAAGGCAAAGTACATCATAATAATCATAATAATATTCATGTCTACCAATAAATTAAGTGAGTTTGAGTGTGAGCAGCCGGCTGTGAATAGCTGTTTCAGCCTTGTTAGGCGTCATCAGCCCGGGACAGCTATCAAACATGTTCATATTCCAACAAACATAACACTGAGCATAAGTGTCATACATGTGCAATATGGTGAAGAATATTAAAATTATTTCTCCTGCTTTCGCACACTAACGTTAGCGTGCATGGAAACTTACCGGTAACTTTTAATTCCCGGGGGTGGGGGGGGATAAGGCGACTGGGGCGTAAGTCGGGTTGAAAAGGAAAGAAATGCTCGTCGGGAA
>JAOCNB020276084.1:0-16161 GCA_026546465.2 Palythoa caribaeorum
TAAAACACTCATATCTATGTAATAAAAAGAAAATTACACGTTGGCTTGAACATATGAAGTTTATTTTCTCGTGGAAACTCGAAGATAAACTTCATATGTTCGCGCCACCGTGTGATATCCTCTATATATTGTTTTATTTACTTTTCAGACAGTCCTCATAACTAATCGATCCACGTCCTCCCCTTTTATTACCACTACCTTTACCATTAATTACCATATCCTTACAATTATATCAAATCATACTATTACCATTGCCACTGCTATTGCCATTGTCATTGTCATTGCCATTATCATTGTCATTGTCATTGCCATTGTCATTGTCATTGTCATTGTCATTGCCATTGCCATTGCTATTGTCATTGTCATTGTCATTGCCATTGCCATTGCCATTGTCATTGTCATTGTCATCGTCATTATCATTATCTTTGTTATTGTCATTATTGCCATTACCATTACCACTGCCATTGCTATTGCCATTGCCATTGCTATTGCCATTGCCATTGCCATGGTCATTGTCATTGTCATTGCCATAGCCATTGTCATTGATATTGTCATTGTCTTTGTTATTGTCATTATTGCCATTACCATTGCCATTGTCATTGTTATTGTCATTGTCTTTGTTATTGCCATTGTCTTTGTTATTGTCATTATTGCCATCACCGTTGCCATAACTCCAACCATTACCGGTCTCATTGCCATATCATTGTTAATACCATTTACTGTTAACACATCAATACCGTTACGATTGCCATTACCATTACCATTATCATTATCATTATCATTACCGTTATCATTATCACTATTATTACTACTAGTAGCAGTTTTACTGTTGTTAGTATTATATGTAGGACGTTAGGTCATTCATGTCCCTGTTTGTGCATTGAAAAGATTTTTCTTGGAAACCTTGCGATATCTTCTGCGGCATAGACTCTTATTTACTCAGTTTCTCATGGCAAACACAGCTTTATTTTTAACTGCTTATATTATATTTCGTGAAAAAACATTTGCAATAAACTACTAGGGTGGATGTTGCTCCTGCTTTTAGTTAATCTGCCATGTCGCGTTTCTCTACAGTCGATCAATCAATTTTAAAATCATTGAATCATTTGTTTTTAAGAATCATCAGTGCTGTTTTTTTTTTGACACAAGTTTACATTAGATATTTACAATTATGCAATATAATTTTATTTTCCCTATTAAAAAAATTGATGGATACTGATGATAAGAGAGTCTAAATCAATCGATGACAGATGGACACATTTGAAGTTGGTATACAAGTTATCCTTGGCACAAAGAAACGCTGACCAGTGTGACTGCATGCGCTTGTTGGTGACCAACCAGCCTATGACACAACGTTCCATATGTCGGCTCATTGTATTGTTAATTATAGCACTGTTTTTTTTAAATAGGTGAAATACATCTTGATGTTGTCATTTTGTCCTTACACAGAGTAAATGTTCCAAGCCGCTCCAAAAAAGTGCTTTCACTTCGCAGCACTTATCTGCAAAACTTGCTTTCAGTTTACGTATGAGTGATATCAAGCGATATATCTTAATCGAAATGTAGACCTTAAATGTATTGAATATGGAATTGTAACAGGCTAACCGTCTGACAAAGCAGCTGATCGCATCTGCTGTCTGTGTGAAAAGCCAAAACTTCGCCAAACTGTCTGGTAAGCTGTAACTGAAGGTTAACCGTACATTACGGGTCAATTAATAATTAGAAAAGAAATACTTTTTTTCACGAAAATGAAGATTATTGTGTTAATATTTGTTTTTAGCGGGCTTATAATTATTTTCCGATGAATTTCTTTTATTTCATGATAGAGTCTATCATTGTTTACAAACAGTATTTAATGTTAGAGCTAGTGTTATATTCTCAGAAACCATCGGAAAGTGTTCGGTGCTGGAAGTAGCTCTCAACATGACTAAAAAATCAATTATTGCGTTCACTGAAATGTGTTGGATACCAATTAATTTGTATTAATTTTTACATTTTTTAATGCGAATTTGTATTTCAGTTATTTAAAATTCATCGAATTTCTTTCCGGTGATTAAAAGGCAAGCTTCAGTTTGTCGTCGAGACATTTATTGTGAGTTTGAAAAGCTATACAGAAAAAACTGTGTTGTGTTCTTATGAAAGACAATTTGACGCATTGCCCTTGTGATTGTTAAGTGTCCGGCGAAATCAGGGGACACGCGTTTAATAACACTACAGTATTGCGAAAGAACAACAACTGTTCTGATTCTTAGATCTGGTTATGCATTCACCATTTGTCTGTGACAGAATTGTTCCTTTCCAAAACAAAAAAATATTGTTTACTTGCACCTTTTTTATTCACTTCGAAAATTGAATCTCATTAGAAAAGAACCTGGAGATTTGTAAATTAAAAGGGAGAGAAATAGTAATTAAACAACGTGAAACAAAACATTATTTTTCTCACCAGAAGATTTACTGCGTTTTTTATCCAGGGATTACAAGAATAAAGAAAGTTAACAGATTTCAGATGAAATAATCTTTTATGTTTTTGACTTTTGTCCTTTTAAACATGACACCTGCTATTAAATGCATTATATCATATATTATGTTTCTTTGACAACCTGACAAAAACTCCGGTATTTGAAAACAAGACACATTAGACACTAAAACTGAGTCGGTGTAATGACAAAGAGCAAAGACAATTTCAACTCAACCGTAAGTTTCAATTTAATAGGTTTGATACGAACTCTTTCATTTGAATTTGTACAGTTTTGTCCTTCTGAACTACAGGAAATAATACTTATCCTAAACTCCTCACTTTTATAAGAATTTTTTATGCACAAACAAAACAAAGGAACAAATGGAAGAATACACTCAAGTATGTGTAAAGTTTCATTTTCACCAAGGCTAGATTTATAAACTGACAAAGCAGGTGAATTTACATGGCTAAACAAGAAGATTTGGGAAGGATTTTTACCTTTGTGTTAAAATTTATACAGCCAAGTTCATTGTTCTTTAATTTTTTTTTAGCGACTTCAGTCTCAATTTGTTGTTAAATTGTTCTTGTTTCTGTACGGGATCTTTATTGAAAAAAAACAAACAAAATAGAAACAATGTGCTGGTAAACGAAGCGAAGCACCACACAAGTATTCGGTATGGCTGAATTTAGAAGCGAACTATCTTCATTGTTTGTTGAACAGTCTTAAAGGATTACAGTGAATTTTCAATGTTTTATGCTGTATTTATTACAGTTTTCAATTATTAATTGATAAGAAAATATTTCCTAGCTATCGAGCCTCAGCCTTGTTTTTAAATTGTTTTTAAATTTTGTTCATTTTGAGCGTCGTATGTTGTCCTTGTATAAAAGCGTGTATGACGGCCAGACTCTCTTTGTCTTTCACTTTTTTAATATTGTTATAATTGATTATTTTTATAATTATC
This sequence comes from Palythoa caribaeorum, assembly GCA_026546465.2. Lineage (NCBI taxonomy): Eukaryota > Metazoa > Cnidaria > Anthozoa > Zoantharia > Sphenopidae > Palythoa > Palythoa caribaeorum. The sequence goes on from JAOCNB020276084.1 coordinate 3,421, forward strand.
CAGTGAGTGAGTAATTTTATACAACACCAAAAGACATTTAGATTTAGTTTTCTTTTTCAATAACATTTTCCGACAGGTTCAAGGAACATTATCTTACCAATTTTTAGAACTTCTTTTAATGTCGCGCATTACCAGCTCGGATCCGTCTAATTTTTGCTGTCAGTGGATGTCAATCATCTAAATACTAAATATGCAAACAAAATTACATCTTTTCACTTTCAATACGCTCATGGCAAACAAAAGCGTCCGTGGCCAAAAGACATCTGTGAAATGTAAGTCTCTTTCAAAGTTTGAATATGCCAACTATTCTAGGTGATATATACCTTAAGAACTTATAATTTTTGGTGGAAAGAGAATTCAAATCTCCCCGGGGTTTGTCATTCAAAACTTATAGCTTGTTACAGTTTTTTGTGCAAAACACAGCTTACTCTGTAGCGTGTGAAACAGCTTCACTAAAAATTTGTTAAACATTTTTTATGTCTTTCGTTCCTTCAGACAATATATCGTACTATATGTAAATATTTGGGCATTTCTGGACGTTTCGATCCAGCAATATATTAAAAAATGTTCAAAACTCCATGCGGTATTAGATAAAACCCCAAACATTTTGGATTGCATACCGTTAATCCTCTGTATTCAAAAAATTATTGTCAAACTATTGAGATTTTTCTCTTATTATTTTTTTAAATATTTGTTTTACTGACCGAAGCACAAACTGCCGTGCCTGTGAAGTCCCAACGGCCTTGTCTAATTTACTGGGAACGGATTTTTCCCGCCGGCAAGGTGAGAATACCGCATTCGATTAAGTCGCGAGTTGCTGCGTCACCTACAAAACTTTGAGAAAGCCTCAAGAAAGGACTATTTATTTTTTGTTAAACAAGTCTTTCATGATTGGTGGTGAGATTTTCGTAATTTTAGCTTTTTCTTTGTAAGTTCTGTGGTTGTTTTTAGTTAGGGAGCTGTTAGATGTTTATATCATGTCTTATCATCCCTAAGATAAGGGATATTAGATCGTGAAGAAATGGTTCTATTGTTAAGACAAATTAATGCGTTGACCGAGTATTATACACCTAGATGTAATATAATATCGCAAACTACTTTTGTATTACTTTCCAAACAGAGATATGATGGCCGAGTTTTTGGTAGCAGCTGGGAGCTTTAATAATTGATTTCGATCGGCACTGGCGGTAATAACCTGTTTTGAAGATAATTTGAAGTAGTTTTTGAAAAGAAATGAATGTTTCGCTTTGACTATTCTCTTCATCTTTTGTTTCAAAACTTATGTTTATTCTTTACCTAAAAAGCGTGTTTTTTCGTGATGATCAATTGGTGCGATTTTGATAAACGAATCGTGTAAACGTCGGCCTTCGTTACCTTAAAAATAAGGCAACTAACCGCGACGCCTAAATTATTGTTTTTGAGCAAAAGTAATTACATTTTTTTTTACCGCCTGAACAAAACTCAAGTCCTAATTATAAATTTGTCATTATTCAACAAGAAAATTATCAAAAACTATTTTATATTAGTGCTTTTCAAAAACAGTCACAAAATAGTATTGCTAGTGGTAAAGTAACTTATTAAGAAAGAAAAAAGAGCTTTTTTTACCAGCTAGAGATACTGGTTATATTACAAGCGGAGTAAATGCAAATCAGCTAAAAACTTTCTCTCAAAATAATGACGCACATTGGTCGACCTTTAGCTTTGAATGACAACCGCCTCCAACGTCCCAAATAACAATTTGCATAGAAATGATTTTTCGTCAAACATTTAATTTTTTGTCGCAGCCGAAAAGTAAAGCATTCAAGTCACGTCGCAAATTCACTTTAGTTTTGCAGCGCGTGAACAAAGATTAGGGACACTCTGGTTATGAAGCAGAAAAAAACAATTCTCAATAAAGTTAACTTCATATCTACTTCCAACACATGTATATAATTTTGCTATGAATCGAAACTATATGTAAATGACACGGACGACTTTTAAACCGGTGTGAAATATAAAATAATATCAGCGCTCGCCATCATTTCTTATTAAAAGAAAAAATTCAACAAAAGCCGAAAACATTATTCAGTGTACTCGTTGTAATTGTTTTTTATTTGCTCTGAAAGTTCTCTATTTATTCAGAGCCCCTTAATGTGTAATTTGTTGTTGTTATAGAATTATTTTACTTTTCCAAAACATCCATCTCTTTCACACCCTTTTTATAGTCTTTCACCGACGTAATTAGGAAAAAAATGAAAAAAGAAAGGATTTTTGAGCTTGAAATGTGTTATTCATTTCCTTTCTCGTGTTATTGTTAGCATGGAATGCAGAAACCGATGGACTTCAGAATCCAGGCTTCTGGAGTCCGCTTCGAAAGTCGTTGAAATCTGGAATCCAGTCAAGGTAAATTTGTAATTCACTTAACAGTTAAAGAAAAGTCAAGTCAAGAAAACTTGGAATCCATTCAAGGGAATCCTGGAATCCAGTCATGGATATCTAAAATCCAGTTACTAGTAAAAAGAATCCGGACTTCGAGGGAAACGGGAATCTAGTCAAAGAAATATAAAGTCCAGTCAAGGGAACCCAGATTCCAGTCAATAGAACTAGAGTCCCGTCAAGGGAACCCAGATTCCAGTCAAGAGAACTAGAGTCCAGTCAAGAGAACTAGAGTCCAGTCAAGGGAATCAAGATTCCAGTTAAGAGAACTAGAGTCCAGTCAAGAGAACTAGAGTCCAGTCCAGGGAACCAAGAGTCCAGTCAAAGGAATCTAGAGTCCAGTCACAAGGGAACCCGGAGTCCAGTCAGGGAAACCAAGATTCCAGTCAAGGGAACCCAGAGTCCAGTCAAAGGAATCTAGAGTCCAGTCAGGGAACCAAGATTTCAGTCAAAGGGAACCCAGAGTCCAGTCAGGGAAATCCAGAGTCCAGTCAAGGGAATCTAGAGTCCAGTCTGGGGAACCAAGATTCCAGTCAAGGGAACCCATAGTCCAGTCAAGGGATTCTAGAGTCCATTCCGAAAACCCAGAGTCTCCAGTCTAGGTAAACCAGAGTCCAGTCAAGGGAACCCAGATTCCAATCAATGGAATCTAGAGTCCATTCAGGGAACCCGATTCTAGTCAAGGTAACCCAGAGTCCAGTCATGGGAACCCAGAATCCATTTAGAGAACCCAGACTCTCCAGTCAAGGTAACCCAGAGTCCACGCAGTCAAGGTAGCCCAGAGTCCAGTCAAAGAAACCCAGATTACAGTCAAGGGAATCTAGAGTCCAGTCAGGGAACCCCGATTCTAGTTAAGGGAACCGAGATTCCAGTGAAGGGAACCCAAAGTCCAATCAGGGGAACCAAGAGTCCAGTTAAGGATTTTAGACTCTCCAGTCAAGGTAACCCAGATTCCAGTCAAAGGACCCCAGATTCCTGTCAAGGAAACCAAGATTCTAGGCAGGTCAAGGAAGCCCAGTTTCCATTCAAGGTAATTTTCAACCCATAATTCATTCAAGGGAAACCTGAACCCAGTCAAAGGAATTGAAATCACAGTCAAAGGAATTGAAATCACAGTCAAAGGAATTGAAATCTAGTTATCAGTCAAGAAGAGCCCGGATTTCAGATAAAGGAAACAAGATTACAAGCAACGGAATATAAAAACAGTCAATAGTTAAATGAGTAAGGAATCCAGTCAAGGAACTGACACCGAATTCAAGTCAGATATCAAGTCAAGGGAGAAGGGAATCCAGTCATCACTCAAGGGAAATCCGGATTCCAAACAAAGGAAACCAGAGTCTATTAAGGGAACGCAGTTAAGGAAATATGGCATCCAGTCACGAGACTTGAAATCCAGTCAACATTAAAGAGAATCCACAGTCATGGGGATACAAAATCCAGATATGAAAACAAGGACCGTAACTTAGGTTACGGATAAAGCACAGAATAGAAAAATACATATCCACACTTATAAACACTCGATAATTTCTTTGTAATTCTCTTCACTGTGAAACACATTTCAGTTCTTTTTAGATTTACACAAGCGACAAACGCTGTAACAAAATTCCTAAGAAACCTTTTTGTACTTCTAACATAAAGAAAATCTTTTAGTAGGTGACTGCCTCACATCATCTTTTTTTAATTTTCGCCTCTATATGGCCCCGCAACGGAAAAGAGGCCCCTTTCAAGTGAACCCCTCCCTGTGTCAACATGGCCTGAATAATGATCTCTCCCTCGCCACTTTTTTAGAACGGAAATTACCTTTGTAATTTACAATACAATGCAATACGCAATCATACCATACCATACCATTCCATACCATACCGTACCGTACCATACCATACCATACCATACATACAATACCATACTACACCATACCATACCATACCATACAATACCATTCCATACTACACCATACCATACCTTACCATACCATACCTTACCATACCATACCTTACAATACCATACAATACAATACAATACAATACAATACTATACCATACCATACCATACCATACCATACAATACAATACAATACAATACAATACAATACAATACAATACAATACAATACAACACCATACTACACCATCACCATACCATACCATACCTTACCATACCATACCATACCTTTCCATACCATACCATACCATCGCTTTTCGTTTATTTCGAAGTGGTATTTCTCGTTGCCTATCAGGTCATTTTGCTACCACTTCAATACACATTGCTTAAGATTCCACTCGATAATTTATGTGTTTTCTCAAAAGTTAGCTGCAAAAAAATCCCAACTTTTGCTCCGAATTGATTTTGAAGTTTATTCTGGCGTTTTTATGTGGTCACATAGTAAATACATGTGAATGTCGTCTGTGGGGGCCGCCATCTTGGTTATTTGTACCTCCAAATGCACATGCTGTTTTTGACCCAGGCAGCTCAGTCGGAGATCTCTTTCTGGAATGAAGCGCGATTGTTATTGCAATGGTAACGCGGTAGATTTGTTACTGAAGTGGTTTCTGTAGCAAATTGTTTTTTATAGGGAAGGGTTGCTGGTCCTCTGCCCAACCTGATTTTACAGATCAGGAAACTGCCGGACTGCTTTTGTCGCGACTTTCATTCAAGACCTCTCTGACATGGTTGAACCTGCCAGGGGTATACACCCCAATCAGCACAGCCCTTGAGATCATCAAGCCACACAAGCCTCTACACTACGACAAGGTCCAGTCCATGGTGGTGGCCTTCTGCTCCACTAAAGGAACGAAGAGGATGAGTGAGTGAGTGAACGCGGTAGAGATACGGCATACAATAAAGGTTTCCATCGAAAACGAGAGCCAGGAGCGAACTCGATCCGAAATAACTTCATTCCTTTTGGAAGAAGTGAAAAAAGAGGCATGGATTAATTCCAGATCGAATTTCAATTCCGTGTCAAACATAGAACTTAACAAAAGGTTATCAGATTGTCGACGAAGTAAAATTGAGGAACTACGCCCCGATTTTATGTAACATGTTTTAGAACAAATTAAACAATTCATTTTCTAAGTACTAGAGTGAATAGACAGTCGCATTTTTTAAATGATATACATAAGAATAACTTCAATAACGCACTGTCCTTTTGTATTTGGGTTCACTAGTCGATCAAACTCGTAGTAGTTTTATTTAAGGCTACCGTACACCTTAAGAGGTGTTTTGCTGCAAAATGATACAGTGCATCTGTTTTAAACCACAGATACCTAAACCCTTATATCAAATTAAAACTTATAGAGCTGGCTTTCAAGTTTTACTAAAAAATATGAATTAAAATAATTTTATAGATTTTTTTTTACGTTCTCTAAAAACCAGCGTAAACGTCGCCTTTCGAGAGTTCCAAGCCAAAGGGAACTTGTTCGTTTCCCCTAAAATTTGTGCAGTGGCTTCTTCAATATATGAAAATAAACAAAAACGTGTCTTCGATTTTTTAATTTTTAGAGAAACCTTTTTAGAGCAATTTTAGCACCGTCTATAGAAATATTTTTTTAAACCCTAACTGGAAAAAGTTCGGTAACTTTCCTCTGCAATTGATTATGAAAAAACTCAGACACGCCTGGGAACTGGCAGATTAATTAAATCATTAAAATATTTAAATATCACTGAATTGCTTGGACTTGTAACTTTCGAAAGGCAACTTTGTCGCTCGTTTTTAGAGGACGTAAAAAAAATTAAAAATGCATTTTAATTAAAAATATTTAGTATAGTTCGAAAGCCCGCTCTATAAGCCTTAAATTGATATAGGGGTTTAGGTATCTATGGTATAAAACAAACGCAATGTATCGTTTCGATGTAAAACACCCCTGAAGGTATACGGTAACCTTAACCAGAGATAAGACTCTCTGTATAAAATGACTAAAAATTTTTCAAAAACAGTTGTCAAAGATACTTCTGAAAGCGGGTAAATTTTTCAACCAGAAAATGCAGCGAAGCCGGCTCTGGTTTTTACCCGTAAAGAGATTCAGCTTGTTCACTCTGGGGGGATATTTTAATTGACCATTGATATTTATTTTATATATATTGGTTGCTAAAAAATAACTTCATGACAGCAATTAATATGTTTTCAATTTTATATTGCCTACTAAAAATCCCCTGCCTGCGAGGGTTTTAGACAGCTTTATGTAACGTTCAGGAATATTAAAACGCCAAAAAGCAATTATTTCTGAAAAACAAGGATTATTGGTGAAATGTGTACCAAGTGGAAAATTGCCAAAATTTTCTTCTGGCACTTTTAACCCCTTCGCTTAATTTCCTTAATAGATTCTTTAAATGACAGTACCTTGATCAGTAATGACTTTATAATTTCTTTTCATTTATTGCCTGGCTCATTCGCAGGCGATCTCAAATCTCGTTTTGCGCTCATATGCATATATACTTGGAGCCAAATTACTGGATATTTTGAATAGGAAACACATCATTGTGAAGGCGGAAGGATGCGGGAGAGAAAAATATAATACGATTTTCTTGCTACTGTTGTGATAATTTAACTTTGGCCTTGTTTGGGTAATAGATGAACTCAAAAACAATATTGAAGCATTCTTGACGGCTAAATGTTTCAATATTAAGAATTCCGGCCCTTGCGAAGAGCTGATTTGAATCAGAACTAGGGAAAATTGTCTAATTTCCCCGCAAGACAATAAAAGACTAATTCTGAATCGATGATATAGTTTGAATTTTTTTAAGCCATCTGCTGCAGTGCTGTGACGTAAGGCATGACAGAGTTTTGCATTTTGCCGCTGGGTATAATGGATTGGTTCTCATCGACTTTGTACAAATCATACTGTCGAAAGATATATATTTCAGTCTTTACTAGGAGGTGACAACAGAAAAGCTTAATCAAATCCGCGATAGCTTTAAGTGTGTACCCATGCAAAAAGATATATTGGTAGACAAAGCATTTTATCAACGTTTAATCCATTAAGAAGGTAAAACTCTTGTATGTTGTTTTTCAGTTTATTTCCAATGGTCTTTTTCAATTTTTAAAACAATTCGTGTCTTACATTACTAGCTTTAAACCTAGAGGATAGAAAGATTTGTAAACTTGAAGATCAAATGGGTTACTAAAAGTAATTTTATGGAGAAAAGGATGGAAAATATTAATATTAACATCTTTTTGCTTTTCAGACTCCTACAACAGAATGCCTCCGTCCAAAAGCAAAAAACGTTCGGCTAATCGAGTCGTTATCAATGTGGGCGGGATAAAGCATGAAACTTTTTTAAGTACGTTACGAAATATCCCCGATACTCGACTATACAACTTAAGTGAACATCATACAAGCCTTGCAAAGGTTGCAGAATACGATTCGACGCAAAACGAGTACTTTTTTGACCGTCATCCGCAAGCATTTGCCGAAATTCTGAACTATTACCGGACAGGAAAACTTCATTGCCCTAGCAATGTGTGTGGCCCTTTATTTGAGACAGAACTAGAATTTTGGGGAATCGACGAAGAGCAGGTATGGGAGATATAAATTGACTTCCTTTTAATGATTATAAAGCACATTAATCTTTCAACAAAGTACATGCTGTAAGTACATGTACATGTTTACATATCTCGAGTTGAAAATTCATTGTACGCACAACTTTGACAACTCTATCCTTCAAACTAAAACGCCGAAGATAAAGCTTGTCGCATATTTTGAACATCTATCAAAACGCTTCCGTGAAGACCACTTTAAACCAAAAATTACGAAATGCAAAGCGGTCATTTCTTCACAGGAAATTTTAAGATGCTTAAAACAAAACTTTATATTTTGTAGTTTGATCATCTAATAAAGTATACTTCCGTTAAGCTCACTTTGACTAAAAATTACAAAGTTTATAGTAAGAGCTGAAAAGTTTGTGTCGGCAGCTGACCACTTTGCAAAAATTTATCCAAGTGAAAAGCTGAAAAAATATCTCCTGCCGAGCTATTTGGCACATCCAAGAAAAAAAATTAGCAAATGGCCCACAACAGGCCTTCGCTGTTTCTTGTTTGATTTGTTCCGACTTTACGTTTTTAAAGTTAAAAACAGTTTGAAAACCGGCAATATGCAAGGCACTTGTAATAAATTGTCCATTAGTTAAAACCTACAAGTAAAAAATAGGAAGCTAGTGGTAAACAACAAAAAAAAGCACTTACTTTGAAATCATGCTTGTCACTTTCTATAGACTCTCGGCTTGTTTTGTAAGGTTTATAGCCAACGTGTCGACGGAAAATTATATGTTGTGTCCGCACGGTGAATTTCAGCTGCCTGAAGTCGTATATATTATACATCTATGCCACTTAATTATCATGTTAAACCGGCAAAGTTATTTTGAGTTGCGTTTAAAACAAGATCTTCATCTTATTTCTCCGAAATATTTAGTTAAATGTTTGTATATCTGTTATAAGCTTAAGCTATTTTCATAACGTTTCTTTATTTCTATCAATTGATAGCCAAGCACTGGATTTAAACTTCATAGGTTTGTTTACATTCAGTTCATCTTTTTTAATGCTCCAAAAATGAACTTTGTCGACGAACTAAGATTTTGAAGAAATGAGCGACACCGAACGGATTATGTTCAGCATTATCACAAGATTAGGAATTTCAAAAGCGTTTTATTTCAGGAGACAAATACCACTTTGTCTATAATAATGTTTTAGTTAGAATTTCCTGTTTTTCTTCGCGCGATTCTGCCGTATTTGATTAAGATATATTTTGATTTAAATAACAATAGAAAATCAAGAGCCGTTTGAAATTTGCGTTAAGATAAATATATCTACCAAATTTGTTTGGTTTCAAAAGACACGAGTTTTGAAAACTGTTCTTATGCTCATTCAGTAGCCTGGGAAGAAAGCGTTGTATTAGATAAAAACGATAATACAAACATATGGCTGTAGATCTCGCACCAGGCACTAAAACATACTAGCTTCTGGTCTCCACTTCGGTTCATTAACCAGCTCAAAACTTTTTATCTAAGTATAATCCAAAGATTATGAATAAATTGGACAGAACCGTTGGTTAGCCTATAAGCGAAAACTCCCTCAATTTGTATTTGCCGTGCACCAAATACTTCCAACGATAGCATTTAAACTTTTAGATTCAACTGCACTCAATAACGAAGTAAGCAGAAATGTCCTTTTGTTCATTTACCGCGGATAAAAACGAAATAGTCTTATGTGTAATATAACTAATAAACCTGAGAAAATATTCTATTATTAGAGCTAACTTAGAGTGACCACCCTCAAAGACTGTTTGAAACAGGCCAACTGCAGCCAGTGTAGGATATTAAGATTTTTTCAAGTTCAATTTTAACAATCTTAACCCTCAGGCTAGAATAAACCTAAACATCATTATTGATGATAACGTTGAGCAATTGAAAAGATCAAAAAATTGAAGGTTTTCGCTCACGAAAATAGTCAAAATAGAATCAGATCAAAACGTGGTTTCTTTGTGAAACCTTTTCATCGAAGTCTATCTTGTATATAGAATTAAACTGAAATGAAATCATAAATAAATTGTTCAGAAGACGCCATACAACTCTGATGAATTGATTACTTTAAAAATAAAAATCACCTGTTCGTCTTTTGAAATTTTAATTTGAACAACAATGAGTGCGACAAAAATACATTTCTTTCACTCCTATCTCACACGCATTTGAATATCATTTTCGAGCACATTTTTAGAGATATCAAAACGTTCTTACGCAAAATTAAACTATTGCAATTTATAAAGACGTAGTTGTAAGTTTATATCTATTTTACCGCCGTTCAGACAATAAATTTTTCTTTCAGAACTGTTCAGCAAGGCGAATTACTAGATAATATAAAGATAAAGCTATACTGTATTATTGGCTTATTTATAAATACTAAAGGTGTTCACAGACAAAGTATTTAGTTACTATAGCTAATATTTATTGATGACTTAAGGTGATGGACAACTTAAAACCCACATAATTGTTGTCATTCTGTATTCTTTTGTCTTCAAGTCAAATTATAGCTGATGCTACACGAGGTCATTTTTTGAACTTGTCTCGCAACGCCATTGCGAAACTAGATTGCAACAGCCATTTTATTCCACGTAACATGGCTCTCGGAACTTGAAATTTGTATCTAAAATCATTGCGAAAAGTTGAACTGGATATACTATTTTAGCCATTACACACTTTTTTTATAAGAACAACTTTATAAGAACAACGAGTCTCAAATTTGCCAAAAATTTAAGAACAAGCACTGGCTAAGGCTTGATATCTAAGAAAATTTTTGTGGCAGAAAATTTACTAAAACTTAGCGATACAGCATAAAACATGAAAAGATTCACTGTAAAGACTGCTCCACAAACAATAAAGGTAGTTCGCCTCTAAATTCAGCCGTACAATACACATGTGGCACAAGGCGTTTCATTTTCCAATACCTTGTTTTTTTTTGGTTTTTCTTCACTAAAAATCGCTCACAGAAATAAGAACAAATCAAGAACAAATTGAGGCTGCAGTCGCCAAAAAATTAATAGCAATAAATCTCGGCAAAATTAACTGGTTCTTATATAAAAAGGCGCGTACACGGGATGTTATACTCTGCAATGGCGATGCGAAACAGGTTGTACTAAAAATTGCTTCGTATGCGTATAACATCAGCGTTAGTCATCGCCTCGTTTGGGGTAACATAATCTTTTCAATTTTCAACTCCAGAACGAAGCTTGTGAGGTTAATTTGAATACAGACAAAAGAATATTAAATTGGCCGTCAGTATAGAATCTAATGAAAGAAGGCTGTAAACTGCAAAAGAATTTATTTTAAAAGTACGATTATATAGCAGACCTAGAGTAAGTCTCATCAAATTGATGACACATTTCAATTTGAATTTTACAGACGTGCTTCAGCAGAAACCTTTGCCTTCCTCAGTGTTAAAAAGTTCAATTCAACATGTTTCGTCTATCTGCTGAAATTTTTCCTTTTCAAAATGTAAACTACTTTTGTTATCGCGTTCGTGTTGTTATTGATAGCAGAAGGTTTCCTGTCTATGAGACAGTCATCTTCAACTGTTAGAGACCTAACGAAGTGTTGAAGGGGTCGCCGACGACGACTTGAAAGAGCAACAGTAAATACAATAAATGCACGTGGGAATGCATCTAGCTGAACAACTCCACGTAGTTTGGAGTTCTTGGGACTACGAGAACATGATAACAAAATGTTCTCAGTATTTGCTTACCTTCAAGAATGAAAGTTAATTGGTTTTCTTATAATAATGGTTTTCTGTTCACAAAGCTTAAAGCGGAGAAAGCAAATCTAAATTAGCCCGCAGAAACAAATAATAAGCTATAGACAGTACGGTTGAATTTAGTGGCGAACTACCTTTATTGTTTGTGGAGCAGTCTTTACAGTGAATCTTTTTATGCTTTTTGCTGTATCGCTAAGTTTTAATCAATTTTCTACCGCAAAAACTTTCCTAGTTATCAAGCCTCAGCCTGAGCTTGTTCTTAAATTTTGGCAAATGTGAGCCTCTTTGTTCTTATAAAGTTGTTCTTATCAAAAAGCGTGTATTAAGTTTCTCTTCTACGACGATAAACAAAACAAAAAGCAAGAAAACATCTTCATTACAAATGACGTCGACTAAACCTCGATATCGACACGTACATGAACAAGGGCTACAACAACAAAATTAACCATTACCATTGACATTGTAACTGATTCAACATTTTGCAATATATGTAAATTAGGACACGGACATCAACATGGATATCGTCTTCACCATGGCATGAGTATCATCTTCAAAGTTATAATAATATTATCATTACAGTAAAAACCCGCAAGAAAGAAACTAGTTTTTAAGAATTAAACCTGTTAGGCTAAAATTTGAAACAGGTTCTTATTTTCTAAAATCTATTAGAGCTGAGTGTAATTGAACAAGGCATTATTGTATATGCATGTTATGTTCTGAAAGACTACAAATTTCATGTGATCAGTGCTTCAATTTTCCGTATTTTACTCATTTTTATATAAATGCTTATTTAGTATGCAGATTTTCTACAGAGAATTGGTTGAGTAGCAATATATTCTACTAAATACAATGTTTTTCTTCAGAAAATAAGAATTTCGTTTAACTGAACCTAAATTTCCTAAACTTGTTCTAGTTACCATTTATGAAAGAACATGTTTGAGGTAACTTGGGAAAATGGAGGTTGTTACTTTCGGGTTTTACTGTATCATCATCATCATCATGCATTATTATTATTATTAAAAACATCAAAGAAACTGCGGTTAAAAACATGATAGAACAACGCATGTTGTAGATTTCAAATATATATTTAAC
>JAOCNB020276830.1:0-16160 GCA_026546465.2 Palythoa caribaeorum
TTTTTTTCGCTCGTGTATAAGTCGAGGTGCAATTTTTTGGTTAAAAATTTGGTCTTAAAGGGTCGACTTATACACGAGAAAATACGGTAAGTGCTGTAATAACAGAGCCAGAAGTCCTCTATTTGACACTCCTGCAGCAGCTCTTGAAGAGCTCAAAGACTTAGGTTTTACTTGGAGTAAAATTGCAGTAAAGTAAAAAAAAAACATGCAAAATTTTGTTTGAGCGAAAAAATGGCATTTTTAATGGTATTTTCGTGCCTGCCAAAGCAAATTGTGAGCCATTTCTTGTTTCTTATTGTGCTAATAGTAAATATTATGTGGGATTATGCAAAAAATTGTGAGGGACATCTGGCAAGTTGACTTGCCCGGCTGGGCAACCAAATCAAAATTTCTGCTTGCCTGTGACGATTTTTGCTTGCCCCGGGCAAGTGGGCAAGCGTTTAGTTACAACACTGAATTGTAAAGGGCTATTGTTTATGGGATATGGGCTTAGCCCGCAAATCAACCAATCAGAACAAGTCACTTATAAAGGGCATATTTTATGGGATTTGGGCAAATCCCACAGATAAGTGTCTTGTTCTGACTGGTTGATTTGTGGACTAAGCCCACATCACATAAACTATAGCCCTTTACAATTTGCTATCCATTTTTAAAAGTTTTACGCATTTGGATGGGGCACTGTTGACATATCTTAGTAACTTAGTAAGTTGTTTTGTAACTGCTATTCCTAGTCACACACAAGCTTTTTCAGAAGTTTTCTCTGAACTCTAAAAAAATGGGTTTTGGTGGACTTCAATGAAATGGTTACTAGGACAGTGCAGGAAAAAATGTCCTTGCTTTGAGTTCAGGCAAGAAAAACATCCTTAATGATTGTGTGACTGGAAATGCCAGTAAAATCTGTAAGGAGTAGGATGGGAATGAATGTACTGTATACTAGTAAACCAGCGTACAGATAGTTGAGTGTTTGCTCTGGCATGATGCATTGACAGTGCATGATACACTAGACCAGTTTTTGTGGCTACCAGCCTCGAAGAGGCGAAGCCACTAATGCTATCGCAATTGTAAGATTGTCCGTAACCCTTTTCAATATTTGTTCGTGTAGTCGATAGTTCGTTCGATAGTACGTTCTGATAGTTCTCGTAGCCAATCAGAGTTCGTCCGTAACGCCTAATTGTCGGATTGTGTTCGTGGCCAATCAGAGCAAGAACGGTTGGTTGTCGGCGCCTTATTGATCTTCGTGTGTTTTCCATGTGCTTGTGCTTCAACGCGGTCTTGATCTCCGCCATTAACTGCGTCATAAGCTTTTGGGTAAGTTTGCATCTATTTACCATGTTTTCTTGCTATTTTTCATCAATAACCAGGCACGGATTTCAAAGAATCTACGAAGTGTTCGTTCTTAAGGATTTTTCCAGCTTTTTTGACGTTTTTTGGAAATTTTATAGCCAGAAGACGACCACTCAATCAAAGTGTTTGTTTGGCGGCCATGATACTCGAATGACTTGTCCAGTTCAACGCCGTCAGTGGCCTTATGTGAATCGTTTGGCTCTCCGTAACCGTTTTGAAGTTTCAAAAAAGTCCCTTCGGGGAACGTTGAATTTCCTTCGGGAAACACAAAATGTCTTTCAAGACACAAATATTTTCCTTCGGGAAACACAAAATGTCTTTCAAGACACAAATATTTTCCTTCGGGAAACACAATATGTCTTTCGAGACACAACTAATTTCCTTCGGGAAAAACAAGATGTCTTTCGAGACAAAAATAAGTTCCTTCGGGAAACACAAGATGTCTATCGAGACAGAAATAATTTCCTCCGGAAAACACAAGATCTCTTTCGAGACACGACAAGTCTTGCTGACAGTGTCAAATGCTTCCATGTAAATTCAACGAAAACTGTGCCTAGTTATGAATACATGATTACCAGTTGTGATGCAATGAATAGTAATAAAAGTGTAAGTCAGGTAGATATGTTTTGTGAATGCAAGCAAAAGGATAATCGTTCTAGGCTACATTCGCAAAAATCAGGTTGCAGAATAAGAGATCGGGAACCATCCAAAGAAAAAAGAACAAAAAATTACTGAAAACACAGTTCCGGTTTCCTACGATTTATATAGCATTGCAGCACAATATAAAGAGTGGAATATCAGGTATATTGAGAAGCAAGACAGTTTCTTCAGTAAATATTTTTTAATAAGTAAGAGATCTACTGTTACATACAATGTGTCATATATAAATATCTTACTGTCTGGAGATATTGAATCAAATCCAGGACCTGTATCAAATAATAGAACAATGTGCAATGAGGGATTCAACACCCTGTTGAATTATAGATTACTTAGGTATCAGTTAAGACCACTTGATGTTGGTGGAGGGGGTGATTGCTTCTTTAGGTCAGTTTCTCATCAGTTATATGGTGATTCAAGTAGGCACTATGAAGTTAGAACAGCTGGTGTTCAGTATCTTAGAGATAATCCTGAACGATTTATTGAAAGCATAGTAGATATGCCTTGGTTGCAGTATATATCTCGTATGTCTTTGGAAGGAACATGGGCTGATCACGTTATTATACAAGCTGTAGCTGATGCACTAAATTTAAAGATCCACATCATAGAGTCGAGTGACAATTTTAGTGATATAACTTTGGTGGAGGCACAAAATACCACAAATGATCAAAGAATTGTATACATTGGACACCTAGGTGAGTTTCACTACATCTCGACATATTCAGAATTTTCTTGGAGGGATTTAAATCAAACTGACATTGGAAACTTATGTATCGATTCTTGTAAATCCACTGATAGTATCCAAAAAAGAAAGTGCAATTCTAACATAACAGAGCACGATCAGAAAAGATTTTCAGAAAATGGCATCAGCACTGGAAATTATTGCAATACTATGGGTGAATGTCAAGCAAGCAAAACCAAAAAGAGGAAAGAGCAAAAAGCTAACTATATGAGACAATATAGAGCAGCTAAATCATCGATTGAAGAAAAAGAAAGGCAAAGGATATATAAGAAAAATTACAGAGCATCTAAGACATCAATTGAAAATAAGGAAAAAAATAATGAATACAACAGACACTACAGGGCATCAAAGAGATCTATAGAGCAAAAAGCCAAAAATAAGGAATACATGAGAAATTATAGAGCATCAAAAAGATCTCTGGAAAAGTCTAAAAATACTGCCTATATGGAAAAATGCAGAGACATGCATATTTTTGGTACACATGAAAACTTTGAATCACTGATTTGCAAGTTTCATGAAATAGTGTCTGAAGGACCACTGTACATTTGTACCTGCTGTGATCAGTTATGGTATAAACATAGTGTAGTTCATGCTGATAACCTAAGACAATCCAATCCTGATGTTGAAAAATACCTTTGTAATAAATTAAATGTCAATGACATTGAATGGGTATGCAAAACGTGCTATAATCACTTAATCAAAGGCAAAATTCCACCTTGTGCTGTAGCTAATGGTATGGTGTTTCCAAATAAGCCAACATTTTTTGATTTAAATGAATTAGAGTGTAGATTACTAGCACCAAGAATTGCTTTTCAGAAATTAATGCAAGCTCCCAGAGGGAAGCAGCTTAAAATACATGGTAATGTTGTTAATGTACCAGCTGATGTAACTAATACAGTGAGTATGTTACCACGGTTACCAAGTGAGACCAGTACAATTAAAGTGAATTTGAAAAGAAAGTTGCAGTACAAAAGCTCTGCAATGTCTTTAATTGTAAGACCACAAAAAGTTATTCAAGCTGCACGTTGGCTGATAAGTAATAGTGACCTTTACAAGGATGAAGGTATTGCATTGAACCCTAACTGGATAATTGATTTTAATGGAGAAATTTTAGAAACTGAAAGCAATAAAAGTGTATGTCATGAGCAATATGTAACAGATGAAAAAAACTGTGACAGCAAAGCTTCTAATAATTTAGATGATGAAGATGAATGGAGTGAAGATGATGCAGAGGTTCCTGCAGGTGTCACTGACACTATGCTAACAGCGACTGACTTTTTAGAAGATAATGAGCGTCAGAATATTCTCAATGTTGCACCAGCTGAGGGAAATAGACCATTACGTATATTCAGAGATAAGCATTCTGAAGAATTAGCATATCCTGGAATATTTCTTGGCCAGAAAAGACCTGAAAATGAGCACCGCTCGGTTAAGGTTCACTACAGTGATATCTGTAAATCTGAACTCAGAAGATCAGATAGAAGAGCAGCTATTTGTGTCGAGAATATATTCTATAAAACTAAAAAATTGCAAATGAAAATTATTTTGGGAAAATCACAAATTGCTCTCAGAAAATGTAAGGGAAACGGTAGATCTCTTAATGCAGGAAGACTGAAAGAACAGGGAAAATTAGAAAGTTTAATTCGTCATGATGAAGGATATAAATTTCTAAGAGCTCTAAGAGGTTCACCTCCATACTTTGAAAAGGCAAAGAAAGACTTATTTGCAATGATTAGACAGTTAGGTCCTGCCTCACTATTTTGCAGTTTCTCTTCAGCAGAAACACAATGGGTTCACTTACTTAGAATTCTAGGGCAACTGATTGATTCCAAAAAATATTCTGATGATGAACTGGAGAATCTCAATTGGGAGGATAAGTGTCGATTAATACAAAGTGACCCTGTTACCTGTGCCCTATATTTCGACTACCAAGTCTGTAAATTTCTAAATAACTTCCTTTTAACTGATACTGCACCACTGGGAAAGATTTCTGACTGGTTTTATAGAGTGGAATATCAACAAAGAGGCTCACCTCATATACACATGTTGATATGGCTTGAAGATGCACCTGAATTTGGTAAAGATAGTGAGGCAAAAGTGACATCATTTATTGATAAAATCATTACTTGTCAAAAGCCTACAGACAATCTTGAACTACTGAATTTAGTTAATAGACAAGTACATAGGCATTCACACACTTGTCGAAAGAATACAAAAAGTGAATGTCGATTTAATTATCCACAGCCTCCCATGAGACAGACTGAAATATTGCTACCTTTAGACTCTGATATGCCTCAAAGTGAAATAAAAATGCAAAAAGAAAGATGGAAATCAATCAAGAAGCATCTCGATGACTTAAAGAATGATCAAGATACAAGTATTTCCTTTGGTCAGTTTCTTCTAGATCTTAATGTCACTGAAGAAACGTATATACTAGCTATACAGTCATTACTAAATGCACCTACTGTATTTCTAAAAAGAAATCCTAATGAACTATGTATTAATAATTACAATCCTGCTTGTCTTAGTGCATGGAGAGCTAATATGGACATCCAGTATGTCTTAGATGTGTATGCATGTGCTGTATATATAGCGAATTACATATCAAAGGCTCAAAAAGGAATGAGTGAACTTTTACGACAGGCTTGTGCCGAAACAAGGAAAGGAAATTGTAGTATAAAACAGCAAGTGAGAGATATAGGCAGTAAATTTGTGAACAGTGTTGAAAGCAGTGCACAGGAAGCTGTTTACATTGTTTTACAACTTCCAATGAGAAAAGCATCTCGACAAGTAATATTCATAAATACCTCACCTCCTGGAGAGAGAGTAGAGCTTCTAAAGCCGTTAGATACCATTAAAGATATGGAAGATGACTGTGAAGACATTTATACCAATGGGTTAATAAAGAGATACACTAAGCGACCATCAAGCTTAGAAAACATCACACTTGCAGACTGGGCAGCATGGTATGATATGTGTAGTAAACCTTATGTAAAAAAGTCAAATGAATTAGATGTTGATAGTCTTCTTCCTGAAACATGCAATGATGATGATTATAAAGATGATGATGATGAAGAATTTAGTAAAAAAGTCACTTCAGCCAAAACCAAGAAAAGAACTAAAGCAAGAATAATAAGAAGTTGTTGGTTCATTTAGGAAGCTGAACCAGAAAAATATTATCGTGAGCTTGTTATGCTTTTCACTTCATGGAGAAGTGAAGACACTGATTTAATTGGTTCCTGTTCTTCATATCAAGAACGCTATATGCTGCTATTCAAAGCAATTGAAAAAAAAGTGAAACAGTATGCTATCTGCAATGAAGACTTTAATGAAATACAGCTAGAAATGAATACATTAGAAGAGAGTAACATGTATGATACTATAGCACCTTGTACTGAGAATATTGAACGTCACGACCAGCATGAAGGTAATAGAGATTTACACCCTGATTTTAATGAGAGCTACAACCTGTCAGATAATATTGGCATTCCCTCTGTGGATTCAAATACTGAGCCATTAATATTGAATGAGATGCAAGATGATGAATATAGACACATGGTACAAATGTTAAATAGAGAACAAAAAGAATTCTTTTATCATGTGTTACACTTAACAAAAACTTCTGATGAACCATTCTATTGTTTTCTTAGTGGAGGTGCAGGTGTAGGTAAATCACACCTAAATAAAGCCTTGTATCAGGCTTCATTAAAGTACTATAATGCTAGGGCTGGTGAGAACTTTGCTGAGGTAAATGTCTTGATGTTAGCACCTACTGGTAAAGCAGCTTATAATATCAAAGGCAATACCATCCACAGTGCACTAGCAATACCTGCATGCCAATCATTAAAGAACTACAAACCTCTGGATTCTAGTCGACTTAATACATTAAGATGCCAGATTGGTGGAGTTAAACTGATATTTCTAGATGAAATATCCATGGTCGGCAATGCAATGTTTACTGTGCAAATTAATAATAGACTTAAGGACATCAAAGGCAGTGCACTACCCTTCGGTGGTGTTAGTATTATTGCTATTGGTGATCTGTTCCAACTGCAACCAGTAATGGACAGTTATATATTCAAAGACTTTGATAACTCTCAATATAGTATTCTTGCTCAAAATCTATGGCAAGAACATTTTAAAATGTTTGAATTGCAAGAAATAATGCCACAAAGAGAAAACAAAGAATTTGCTGAGATGTTGAACCGTCTGAGAGAAGGAAAACATACGAAAGAAGACATTCTAAAATTCAAAGAGAGATTAATACAATCTAATAGTAGAAGTTCTACAGTTGATGCTCCACACTTATTTATACAGAATGCCAAGGTGAATGAGTTCAATGAGAGAGCACACCGTGCCATGCCAGGTACCAAATATAGTATCAAAGCACATGACAGTGTCATAGGAGCTGAGTCACAAGAACTTAGAGATAAAATCTTGAAACAAATACCCAGTGATCCCAGGAAAACTAGACAGCTACATTCTGTACTGAATCTTGCAGGAGGAGAAAGGACAGAGATATCACTGAACACTAGAACAGATGATGGTATGACAAATGGTGCTGGTAATGTTATCAAGTTAATACAAATACACCACACAGACAGACCATCTGGCATAGTATGGGTGCAATTTGACCATGCAGATGTTGGAGAAAAAACTAGACATGACAACAGACAATTGTATGTACAAGGTATTGAAGCAACATGGACACCTATAAAACCTGTGACTACTCAGTTTGCTGTTGGTAGAAATAGAACTGTTCAAGTCATAAGGAAACAGTTTCCACTAAGACCTGCTGCTGCTAAAACCATTCATAGGTCACAAGGTGACACAGAGACAAGGAATGTTGTCAACTTTGATAATACAAGGGCAATTCCTCATATACATTATGTGGGACTAAGTAGAGTAACAACAATAGATGGCCTTTATATCACTAAACTTTGTGAAGACAAAATAGCTGTTAGTGATGATGTACGTGAAGAAATGAGTAAACTAAGGACTGAACGTAAACTTCGTCTGTGTTTTACACCTGTCTATAAAGTTGGAGAAATACCCTTTAAACTATGTTATCTTAATACACGGTCTTTACATAAACATATTGATGAAATATGCAGAGACTTCAGTTACACCAGCACTGATGTAAATATTTTTGCTGAAACACGATTTTGTACTTTAGACACAAATGATATATATAGCATAAATGGCTATACTCTATTTAGAAATGATGGCACATCAACTGCCAATGATATAAGACCCTATGGAGGTACAGCAGTTTATAGTCGTATAGATTATTATCCTGGCTATCCTTACTGCAGCAATGGTAAAGGTATTGAAATAACTGTAATGCGATTCTTGAACCTTCCACATGTTAGTATCATAGGACTTTATAGGTCACCAAGAGTACCAGTGATGCAATTATGTCAAGCATTGAGAGAAGTTTTTGAGAAACTGTCAACTCGTGACAATATTTTTATTGGCGACTTTAATATTAACTGGTTTAATGAAACACAAAAAGTACCTCTTCACGATCTGTTTGCAAGAAATAATTACAGACAACTTGTAACCTGCTCAACTACTGATAACAACACGTGTATAGACCATATATATACTAATCTACCAGAAACACAAATAGATTTCATTATTTTAGAGACATACTTTTCTGATCACAAAGCTATCTGTGCATTGGTCAACAGCTTTTAAACAAACAACTTGCAAATACTGAGAAGCATATTTAACATCAGCCAGAATTCTTTATTGTTCATAATTGCCTATGCTAACAGGTAACAATAATTACATTTTCTGAAGTTTTATTGATTCACTATCCAAAAATAAGGTCTTAATCAGGAATTTTAGTTTATAGAAATTTATAAATTCACAATATTGCTTTCACAGTTTACTTGTGAATTACCAAACACAATGAGTCAAGCACCCAATTCAAAGTAAGTAAAAACATCTTTTAATATTCTGTTTTTATCAGATTTTTTTCCCTCGTGTATGTATAAATTAATAACTTAATTAACCTCCAAATGTTTCTTATTTCCTCTAGCACCAAAGCAAGCAATTCTGCCGAAGGTAAGCTTAGTCGAATGTCACCTTCAATACAACACTTAACTAGTGTATCCCAAGGCTAAGAGAGTGCTTCAAATAGTTTTGTTTATTCAAATTTGATGAGAATTTCATATTCAGGGTTGCCATGCTCAGTGAAAAGTCAGTGAATTTTGCATTTGGTCAGAGAAATTTTGTATTCCGTTCAAGGTTGGAAGATTCATATCATTTTGAATTTTATATCAGGTTTTTCTTCGCATTTATTGAACATCTAAACAAGAAAACTGAAAAATATGTGAAGCATGTCATGTTGTCTGTGCAAATTGATGTTTTTAAGATCAGTGAATTTTTACGCCAGTTCAAAAATCGGGAATTTTTTCATTGCGATATGTGACAACCCTGATATTTGTAATGAAGTGTAAAATGTGTTGTCTTTTACTTGGTTTGCCTTTGAACAACTGGACATGAAACAAAAAAGTGCCATAGTTGACAACATTTTTCACAGCGTGCCAATCATGACAAAACCGAAGCAGTAGTTTTCATTTAACACCTTTTTGACATCTTCAAATATGCCTTTGTCTACACTTATAATGAATAGTTTTTAAAAAATTGTTCAATGCATCTAACGAAGGACTAGCGCTTGAAATGTCAGCTTTTTCAAACATTTACGGCAATGATGAGTTATTTACTACTATTTTTTCAAGTTTGCATTTTACTTGTTGAGCATCCGACAAAGGGCTAGCACTAGAAACATCAGCTTTTTCAAACATTGAGGGCGATGATAATTTGTTTACTACTATTACTTCAAGCTGCACCCACAGTTGGAATTGTGTTTTGTGTCACATTCAGTAGATCAGTTGTGCAGATGCAAACCAACAGACAGGCTTATTGAGCTACAGTATTTGAAATGACTAAATTTATTGTTCCTTGTTACAAAAGGTCTTTATAATACCCAGCATAAACTTATGTGCAACTTCAATCATTTTTATGTACGTAGAGTGTGCAGTAGAAGATTAAATTGCAAGGTGTGCACTCTGGTTGCAATGTAATGCATTCTGGTTAAATGGAAGCAGAACTGATGAAATCAAGATTTTGTTTACGTTTTGGTTATAAATTGATTATTGCTCTCAATACCGCAATTATATTAATAAATTTAAAACCAATGGATCTGAATCTCTGCATTGTGCACAAAAAGCATGATTTCCAAACAATTCGCAGCTCTTTATTATTTGTAGTGCCACTGACATGTCAAAGTTTTCTCCTCTAATATAAACATTATGTATTGCAGAATCATCTCTTGAGGGCTACATACACTTACTCAGTCCCATACAATCTTCCAACAAAACAAAGACAAAGTACTCAAACTT
The DNA here is from genome assembly GCA_026546465.2 of Palythoa caribaeorum. Classification (NCBI taxonomy): domain Eukaryota; kingdom Metazoa; phylum Cnidaria; class Anthozoa; order Zoantharia; family Sphenopidae; genus Palythoa; species Palythoa caribaeorum. The sequence goes on from JAOCNB020276830.1 coordinate 10,156, forward strand.
CAAACTACAAACAGCAGAAGAGGATAGTGTTCGCCTGGTCTGTTATTCACCTGAAAAAAGAATCAACCTTCAACAGGCTTTTCAGAACAAATCCCCTGTCAAAATTCAGGGCCTAAAACGAAGCAAAATAAGGGAGGACGAATATTCCATTTTCAAAGCAGCAAAGATTGCTCCTTCTGATGTGCAATTTCCATACAACAAAGCAGTTGCAAGCCATGTCTCTACATTTAAAGATTGTCTATCTGCCAGCCTATATGACAAAGTTGATGTTAAGGTGAAAGTTGTTACTAAATCAGAAATAAGCAACCAGTTGTACACAAAGAAAAAACAAAGTACACGGTAGAATGCCTTGTTGCAGACCACACAGAATCAAACTTATTTTATGGGAAGAAGCAATTGAAAAAGTACACAGTAGCAAGAGTTACCACTTTCAAAACCTGACAGTCCGCATATTTGATGATAACAAGTATCTCAACACTAATGAGTTAACAGTGATAGATGAAATTGATGACATAAATGACATTAATTTGTCATCACCCACTCTGGAAGACAACCTCGTTACAGCAAAATGAGTTGGAGTTGATATAAAAAAAAGCTCATCCTGTCTTGTTTGTAACAGCTCCTTAGATAACCTGGAAGCAACTGAAGAACTCATAACTTGCCCGAACTGTAACATAACAACCTTGCCAAGTTTATGTAAAACCAAACTCGTCTGTCAAATACTTCTTCAAACTGCAAACAACATTTCAAGTTTCACATGCTTCAATGATGCACTTCAGAGCTTCTTGAAATCTGTAAACTGCCAAACGCCTCTATCAGGCATGGAAATTAATGAGCTCAAGAAAATGCTTTTGACTGCAGCACCACAGCAAATGATAGTAAGCAAGACACAGCGACTAATATCACAGTTTCTAACTGCAAAATGAACATCTACTAGACATTGTAAAGCAGTTGACAGTGATTGATATTTATTTCAGTGACATTCATCATGTTAAATATGCATCAACTGGTGAACAGTTTTCTTGAAAGACACTTTGGTCCAGTCAAGAAATTAATACTTTCATTAAGTTTCTGTTAATGACCATATATATTAAATATTATTCAGTTTACATTTGATAAACTAATGTTGATAAAATGGCAAACTCCTGTATTACAAAGAGATTGTGGTAAGATCAAGAAAATATTGCATTGTTTGTTTAGTTTGTGAAGGTTGATTCTGTTGTAAATATCGTTAATATCAGTTGATATTTAATTCAGTGACATTACATATATTGAATATTTGTGACCTAACAAGCCTTAACTGCTTGACTGCAGGCCCACAGCAAATGATAGTAAGCAAGACACAATGACTAATATTACAGTTTCTGATTGCGAAATGAACATCTATTACACAATGTAAAGCAGTTGATAGTGGTTAAAGTTCATTTCAGTGACATTCAACATGTCAAATGTGTATAAACTGGTGAACAATTTTGTTACAAAGACATGTTGGTTCACTCAGGAAATTATTACTTTCGTTAAGTTTCTGTTAATGACCATATAATTTTATTAGATATTACTCAATTTACATATAATAAAATAACGTTCATAAAATGTCATAGTCCTGTATTACATAAGCTATAGAATAGAATAAACTGAATAGAATGGCTGTTACACGGTTACAGTAGTATGATCAAGAAAATATCGTTTTCTCTGTGATTGTTGATCATGTACCAGATATTGTTAATATCAGTTGCCATTTAATTCAGTAACATTTGATATATTAAATGTTACTGACCTAACAAGCCTTAACTGGTTACCACGTCTCTTAGATATCCAAATTATTACACTGATTGTTCAGATTCTGGAGTAACCCTGCAGTAACCTAGCATGTCATCAAGGGGTGGATATTTCCCAAGTCACTTCATGCGAAAAAACCCAGAAATGACTGCTTGCATCATGGGACACTTGGCTCCTATTTCCTATGCAGCATTTAACCTTTACCTTAATATTTCTAAACATTTTTTAAAGTTAAACAAAAAGTAAATTTTCGTAGATACAAAATGCAGACTGAAGATAACCAAAGCAAATTTCTAGGTCATGGGTTTTAACTACAGTCTACCTATGAAAACGAAGACTTAAAGAATTATTTTCATCCATGGTAGCCACATGCAGTCTCCGACTGCCTATTTTTTGACCAAGTTTTCAGTGGACCACTTTTACAGAGACTGCCTCTTAAGGACTTTTTTTAAAAGGTAAGATTACTGGTTTTTGAGGACCTAAGCCATGGGACACCAACCACAAGAACTGACCTAAAACATTACTTTTTACAATATTGCTTTTCTTTGACACAGTTATATCGTTATAGGCAGGTTTTAGTTGTTATTGACGTATATGACACTAAAGTCTATAGAGCTACAAAGGTTTGATTTGACATTACATAAGCAGAACTATTACTCTGCACTTTTTCTGACAACATAACAGTGTAGTCTTCAATCAAACTCAACAAACTGTATGATACATGTTTCTCGAAGCATCACATAAAGTCGTGTTTCTTATATAGATAAATAGCTTCACAAAGCTAACAATTCGGCACATGCGAATCTCATTCATAACGTCTCTGATTCTGTTCTCAGTCTATTCTAATTTCTTCTTCTTGATGGCTGCCCCATCTCTGAGGCAGTTTGATTCAGCAAGGAAACTCATTTTTCGTCTTTCGAGAGCCCTTTTGGCTAAGCTATTGGCTGATTCCTCCATCTGGGCCCGGTTACTCGAAGGGTGGTTAACTCTTAACTGAGAGTTAATAGGCCAATTCCGATATGTTTTGGCGTTAGAGTCTGGTACTGAATTAGAACGGGAAAGCGAGGCTTAGGGGAATAGCGCGCGGAATCAAACACTAAAGCGCAGATGTAAACACGGAAAATCTGCTTGAAATGGTGAAATATTGTTCAGTTGCGCTTTGTACCAACGGAACCCATAACAGACCAGATCTGTCGTATTTCGGGTTTCCAAACAATGTAAAAATACGGAGAAAATGGGAAACATTCTGCAGAAGGGCTGATAATAAGTTCAAAAACCTGTCAGACCCACGAATTTGTTCTTTACACTTCAAGCATGGAGATCTTAAGAAAGGACTTTCTGGTAGGTTATCTGTTATAACAGGGTCTTTTCCAAAAATATTTGTTCCAAAAGCTTCAAAAGAAAATCTGCGGACAGAAAGGCTAAGAAAGCGAACTCTTCGTGTGCAGTCCGCTGCTTTCCAGAGCGATGAGCATCCTACGAAAAAGAAGCCAAAAATATGTGACAAAGATCTCACAGATTTTCCAGAGAGTGAAGCTCAAACAAACTTACCTTATTGTGACCATGACTATACTGATCGAACAGACAAAGTAGATGAATCTCATAGAAATGTGTTGTGCCAAACTGATCTTTCGATGGAAGACTTAGAAGCGATGGCAGAAGAACTACAAACACTCAACGCGAAGCTTAATTCAAAATTAAAACAAGACAAAAAAGTAGATGACTCAAAAAAGCGACGTGAAATGGTGATGGAAGACGTTCTCAACAGTGATGATTCAGTGAAGTTTTATACTGGAATCCCATCAGTTGCATGCTTCACGCTACTTTTAAATACATTATTACCTTCTGCAGAAAACATGAAATACTGGGATAAAAATAAATGCCAGCTGTCAAACTACCAGAAAAATATGGATTTAAAAAAGCCTGGCCGTAAGCGTTCTCTTCAGATTAATGAAGAGTTTGTACTTGTGCTCATGAGGCTAAAGCTGGGACTTACAGAGAGGCACCTAGCTGACATATTCTCTGTGACCAAGAGGACAGTAAGCCGAGTTTACATAACATGGATCCATTTCTTAGCTCTCTCTTTCAAGGAGTCATTACTTCGCCGGCCATCAAAAGAAGAAGTCAGGATGCACATGCCTTCTTCTTTCTCCAAATACCCTGACACTAGAATAATAATAGATTTTACGGAGTTCTTTATTGAAAAGCCATCTTCTCCAAGTGCCCAAAAGGCAACTTGGAGCGACTATAAACATCACAACACTGTAAAACTCTTAGTTGGTATAACACCGTCAGGGGCTTTTTCTTTTGTTTCCAAGTTATGGACAGGGAGTTCAAGTGATCGACGTGTAACCCAAGAAAGTGGCCTACTTGATCTTCTGGAGGAAGGAGACCATGTTATGGCAGACAGAGGGTTTACTGTGAGAGACCTTCTTACTAAGAAAGGAGTAAAGCTTAACATACCACCCTTCACTAAAGGTAATACCATCAACATAAACTGAAAGCAGTGCAGGTCACGTTAATTTAAAACATATATAGCTAAAAAAATGTCTTAATTTTGTCAGGAAAGCAGCTGTCAAGAAAGGCACGCAAGCAAACTAGCTCAATTGCGAAAGTCAGGATCCACGTTGAGCGAGCTATAGAACGAATGAAGGAGTTCAAGATCCTGCAAGGGAATATTCCATTGACAGCAGTTAAAAATATGGATCAGGAAGTCACTGTTTGTGCTGCATTGTGTAATCTCTTGCCTCCACTTGCAAAGTAAAACACAGGTGTTGATCCTCTTAGATTTAGTTAAATAAACACTGAAGTCAAATTTATATTTGCTTATCATATTGTTTATGAAATCATTTAAAGTTTTATTTCATTAGCAGCAAAATATTTGCACGTTTTTCTCAACACAAAAAGCCGACTTATAAAGGCAAGTTTAATTGAAATATCGGAACAAGTATTTACTAACATAGCGAAAAAAACACTAAAACCTTCTAAAACGGTATGAAATGTTGAACTAAAACGGTATAAAATGTTGATCGTAGCGGGCTTGATTTAAAATTATACTTAACTTCTGAATTCTTTTGGTCAGAGAACGCAAACAATTCCACAACTTGTAGATTTCGTCTGCTTTTTTACCGCACTGAGGATACGAACAGTCTAGGCTGTTTTCCGTAAAAGCTAATTAGTTTTGTAAGACATTTAAATGGGTTTTTCTAAATACGGTAGACCTTGCTTTTTTTAGGACGACCTCAACTTTTGAGGTTCGACTAAAAATAATTGTTGGTTGCCCCATGTACAGCAAGAAATTTTCTTTAAAACCGAGCCCTGACAAGTGACAAGTTTATTCAAAGATTTGAATCAATGATTCGAGCTAAAATGACAACAATTGCATATTACCGTATTTCTCGGACTACAAGTCGAGTTGGAGTATAAGATGACCCGGCCCTATTTTTACCTTGAAATCTTAGACTTTTTACTGTAACCTGACTATAAGTCGGCCCCTTATTTTCAAAGTATTTTATTCACAAATTTAGCTCAAATTTACAATTGTCTCTTTCACTCATTTTTCTCATAAAAATAACAATGCGTCCGTTTGCAGTAAATCGAAATCAACTGATGGCACGCTATTTTATGAAGCAAAACATAAAACTGCCAAAACTCATACTGTATTTATGATACATCACTGTTGATTAAAATTAAGCAACTTTTATTCTTAGTACAATGTTAGCCTCCTCCGCAGGCAACTCGATCCAGTTAGTGTTCTAGGGAAAACAAAACGACCGGCGAAGCCGCGTGGAGATCGACGGGCCGAAGGCCCGGAGCAAGTCGCTGAGCGAGAGCGAGGCGCGAGAGTTGCCTGCCAAAAATCGCAAATGTTTGGATTTCTGGGCATCTGGCTGCGCATGTGATTTGTCACCCGGGTGGAGAGGACAATATCTTGTCATGAAAAGCCACACAAAGCCATTTTGTGTCACCAAGCGAGCACGTCCCAACAACCGATATTTAAGAGTGTATGAAAAGTTGCTTTTATTATATTGCTTTAAAAGATATCATTGACTCGAGAATAATAAATTCTGAGTTCATTTGTGTAAAGTTTCTATCTGTGGGTGCTGTAGTTGTTCAGTTAAAACTGTCAGAGTAAATGGCAACAGTTTCAGCAGGAATGCCATCTTGGTGTTATATGACCCAGTTTAGCGAACGCTTCCGCCACACCACTGTACAGTTATTGTAAA